>JABSTR010000911.1:0-22243 GCA_013339765.2 Haemaphysalis longicornis | reverse complement strand
TGTTTTGCTAACTCTAAAATTTGGCCCGTGAGCTGCACAAGAGACAGTAGAAGCAGTTTTGGACGCGTCGCTGAAGAATTCTGCACACCTGTACTTGTCCTGCAGGAACAGGAAGTACTGCAAAATAGCACTACAATATCTAGTACTTGGTGAATTTAAACTATTCGTGTCGCATCCGCCAGTCCATCCCGCACCGATAGAGACCAAAACCAAGGAAATCGGCCCAGGTTGTGAATCGGTTGTGAATGGCCTGTTCGCGCAGTTGGCCAGACGCTTGAGTGCTTTGATCTACCAGTGCTTGTGGAAGTTATATCCGTGGATGAAGTGCACTCAGCCATGACAGGCCGCATTGTAACGAGAATGCGGACGACATGCGGAATTGAATTCGAGGACGTAAGGGGCTTTGCAAGGGATAACACTGCTTGCAAAGGTGCTTTCACATTAAGTGTGTTGCCCGTACAGTAAACATTGCAGGCAGCACCTTGCAGGAATCTCTTCCCTGGGTGCACAAATTTGTCACCTGTATAAAGAACGCCTTGCATGTGTTGGGTAGAAAGAAGGCTTTGCACGAACCTCACCCGGAAAAACGTTGGGTTCACTGTGCTAAAACACCTTAAGCGCACCTTTTTTTTCTTTTTGTACAGTTTTATCCGTTTATAGCATGTTTATAAAGAAAGCGTTTGCATATAATAAACCTCCGTTGTAGCAGCACACTTGTGTCATGTCCTTTCACGGTCCATGTCTATTTTTCCCGCTCAACACTACAAGACCAGTAGTACGATTGGAATATGCAAGGCCTGTGCTTGCAGGTGTCCACAACAGAGGAAGAAGGAAGGGGATCACCTGGCCACCTAGGGAACAGCTACGGGAAAATGGATGGACAATGGAGCCGTACAGCTGGTGTCGAACTGTGTTGGCATAGACGACGAAGATGTGAGCAGGCGGAGCAAAGCAGACACTGGCTTGAATACCAGACGCCCTGCAGTTGTGCAGGAGTACAACGAAAGCACGGGAAGCGTACACAAGACATGTTTTTTCATTGTCCCTGTGACGGACCTCAACTTGATCGAGTAATGGCGCACTTCATTTGTGTGCACCAAGCTCGTTGCTCAAGTACAGCCATCATGCTCAGCGCCAAGGCATCAGCACGAAAGAGCAGGTGGACTTGCTAGAGTTCACCCTGGCTGTAGTTGAGAGCTTGGCAAAAGCTTGCTCCCCAAACTTGTCACGGAAGTGTCAATGACCATCTACATCTCTCCGCTTCAGCCGTTCAAGAGGCTCCAATGCCACTACGCTGAGGCCAGTGCATGATGTTGGGTATGGCCAGATTAATCACTGGCTTTCCAAAACTAACAGCAGCGATGCAAACTTCAAAGATGTGCAAGATAGAGTGCCGAAATTGCAATGTGAACCTCTGCTTATACAGGGGAAAGAACTGTCTTCCGGCTTTCCACACACGATAGACTCAACCTTGGCAAGAAATTGAGCCCACAACAAGCAATATTTCTCGAAAGAATTTCACCTTGCAGCTTTGCGCTTGTGCTTTCTGGTAACCTCGCAGCCTTGATGTCCTATACAGGGTGTCCCAGCTATCATGCACCAAGATTTTAAAAAAGAGCAATGGCCTTACTTGAAGGAAACCTAGTGCATAATGTTACCAGTACAGTGGAGTAGCGGGCAGTAATTTTTTCATTAGGTTTAAATTATTAATTGTAATTAATAATCTAAGTCGAGAAATACTGTCCTAATCATCAAGGTGTCAATGAGGCACTTGTGGGTACCTCCGAGAGGCATCTAACTGCGGTATTTTCAGCAACGAACTAATTGCCTACTCATTTATTCTGACTGCTAAAGAACCCCCAGCGAAACATAAAGAATACCACGTGACGGTGCTCCCACCAGCATTGTAAGGTAGCGCCCTCGAGCAGGCTCCCTCTTAGTTGGCCAGAATGAAAGGAACCAAAGAAAGAAGATCGCGAACAAGTTTTTGCTTTATCTGCCCCATGTGCCCCTGCAGAAGCAAGGCGGTTGCGTATTATGCTATTCGAAAGCAAGATGTGATAGCGGTTATCTTAGCATCGATCGAGTGCATGGTTGGTTCGTTTTTTTAGCTGCAGAACCTGTCCAACCCAAGAGAATGACAAAATCAGCTCGAAAGTTTCAAGGGGCGTTTTGCATTGCCCCACTCCCTGTGCCTTTTTCAGTTGAGCAGAAGGGCGAACATGACCCTTGCCTTGGGAGCGGCAAATGGCAATAAGAGAAAGGCCGCAAAGATTCATCCGTCATGGAAGTTTGGCGGTAAAACCAACACATCGACAATCATAAGAAATTATGAAAACCTTAGACAAACTGGCTCCTTTCAACAACAGCGGCAGAGGACGCCGTTTGCGAGTACAAGCCTACGCCACCAAGCGCCACCATTTCTTTGTTTCTCGCCTCGTGTTCCCTCTGTTCATGGTATTTCCAGTAAGATTCGGTAGCATCTTGCCTCTACAGAAGGAAGCCCTGTTTGCGACAGCGTAGATCAGCAACGAGGGGCTGGCATCTGAGGTCCTTTACTGCAACGTTCAAGATGCAAGTGACTGAAGATGGCGTGGAGCCTGACGAGTGGGCGGCGGGACGCATGTTTGACGTGGACAAAAAGCGCGTGCAGTATTGGATGCACCAAAATGAGGACCTCACCGCAACCAGCAGAAACCTAAAGATGTTCCATGGTTAAAAGTGCAAGTTTCGAAAACTGGAAGAACTGGTACGTTACGTTGGCCCACGGAGAGACGGCTACAACGTATTGCCTGAAATGGTGCACGTGAAAGTGCTTGCTATTGCCTGCCAGATGGGAATTCCGCTGATAGAATTCAAAGCTAGTCGAGAGTGGGATACATGGTTCATGAACCGTAACGGGCTTTGCATTTGCCGTCAAGCGAGGATATGCCGAAGGCTTCCGAGAAAGCACAAAAGCCAGCTCGTGAAGTTCCACCACAGCCAGAGGGCGGCAAGCACGCATGCGTGTTTTCAGTGCTCGAAGAATTTCTCGGGCAAACAAAGTTTCTTCAAAGTGCCGACTGTCAAAATCGAGTGCGTGTGAAGTGAGTCACGTGGCCGGATGAAGAGCTCACCATGCTGGAGTCTGGGGAGTGGCAGCTTACCTGCAACTGTGAGTGTGCTGCCTCTTTGCCTAAGCCTACCCATGGCATTGGCTTGACGGACAGAGCCGGTGAAGCCTTGGCCTATTCCCTTACCCTACTGGGCGCGACGAGGTGCCGTCTGAAGGAATTCCGTGGACTAAGCTTCCCAGCTACCTGATCACCCTTTTGACCAACGACACATGTTGCTCTGGCAAGTTTGTCACAAAGGCTGTTTGATACAACAGTGAGGACAGCTGCCCCGCCCTCTGAGGTTCCACATCCCGTAGTCATTCGTGTGAACAGAGCATCAAATACAGTGACAATCGAGACTTACGACACCCAACACGCCCAAGACCTCTTACGACTCATGTCCATTAGAGCATTGCCAAGCGAAGTAATTCCGGTCACCGCGCCCCAACCCCTGGAAAAGGAATGTGTAATCTACGGAGTTGACCCATCGGAGAAATTTCTATGGAGAGCTACTAGTTATGTAGAAGTATGTTCGTATATCATTTCTACCCTCTTCAGATCCCTTGTGCATTAAAATGCACATTTTCTTCTACCTCGGTTCTGAATTTCACGGAGTTGCTGCATCAAAGAATGCGTGTGTGATCGCATCCCCTATCATGTGCTGCCATCTGGCCACAAATACCGGAAGCGCAATGCAGAGGGAGCACTGTTCTGCGGTTTGGCCTTCGATTCCATCCATAAAACCACAGTTGTTCAGTTGGCCGGGAAGGTGGCAGAAGGCACGGTGCTAAGATTGGAGGAGGACGCCCTGCAAACTGCATCAGTCCCCTCGAGTTAGCTTGTGCAGCGGAGTGGACTTGTTCGGCCTTCATACGGCTAGAGTAGGGAAAACTGCTCTTAGAGCCTAATGCATATCGCGACACAGGTGCCTATGGGGGTGTAACCGCTTTGTAATGATCAGGGACTTGTGGAAACCGGTATATGTGCCTGCTCTGACACTTGCAGACGTGGTGGTGTGCCTGTTGGTGAGAGGCCACGATGTACTTGAGAGGCGACAGCGAGAAGTCGGCCGAATGGCCGTTGGATGCCACGGTAGGGTGGCTAACGAAGCCGTCCAAGGTGACCTAGGGTGGTCCGGTTTTGCTGCTTGGGAGGCCTCAAGCAAGCTGGCTTTCAACAACCGCTGCCCGCTGAATATGCACTGGGACAAATATGTGAGGAGAGTCTTGCCGGGAACCTGTCTTCGCACACAGTGGACTCGGCAGATGTACCAGCTGGAGCAAAGGTCCGGCCTCTCACAAGACCCCCTTTGGGTGCATTCAGTCGGAGCATACGCCCAGGCAGTGCAACAAAGAGTCCGAGAAATAGAAGACGCAGCATGGCAACTAGCAGTGACCGGTAAAGAGTCTTTCTACCGCCAACACCAGAACTCCATCAGGGCAGTCCGCCTGTACGATAACAGCGTCGGGAGCACCCTGATCTTCGAGGCTAGAGCAGGGCGCTGCGCACTCCGGCGCGGCAGCAGGTGTTGCTCTGGCGTGATGCCACAGTGACGTGTGTTGTGCCGCGCTTGTGGGAGCTCCGACGAAACAATCAAACATCTGGTGCTTCAGTGCGGCGCGCTTGAAGAGTCTGTGTCTCAGACAGCACTAGCAGTAGCAGTGGGCTTTGAGGGCTCTGGGGGGGGTGAAGGGCAGACTGCGGCAGTATCCCGAACTAAGCGACGCCTTGAACAGTGGAGGGCAGCATGCAGCACTGGCAGAGCAGGTGGTCACTAACAGCATCGGTGAGAGACCGGGAAGAAGTGTCTACGACAATGTGGGGGTGGCGTTGAGCGCGCAAGGCCAGCCACTCTTCCTGGAGCACACCAGTGTAGTTTCCCTCTGTGTAGTTGTGAACGTTGTTTTTATTTTTTTTATGTTTGTTTCTTTTTGCCAGCGCCATTACTGTAACGGCCACCCGTTTCAAAGGGAAAAGCACCACTGCATCATCATCGTCATGAGCACATGGTGTCTTTCTCGATGTCGACTTTCTACTTGAGGAGTGCAAGTTACAACATTATGCAATAGTTATCACTTAATATTTTTAAATTATTGTTTTAATCTATTTATAAAAGTGTTTAGGTGTACTTTCCACATGGCCTGTAACTTTAAATGCCTGCATTTTTGTTTGGCGCAAGCTGTTTTTCTTGAAGTTCCGTTATAATGCATGCTCCGTCTCTACGGACGTTTTGCCTGCTTTCACACTCTCAATGTGTTCCTTACTCTTTGGTGTTATACCCTGGCGTTTATTTCAACCAGGACTCAGTGATAGAGAAGCGGAACTTGTCCTGGAAGCCATAGCCAGCAATGAGACCTCACACTTAGATTGTCAGAGACGATAAGGTGGATGATCCTTCGTTGTCGCCGATGCCACATCTTTTCTGCAGTGCTCTGACGGTAGCCTATGCGCAACACCCTTTTTTTAAAATATATCTAATTGTTTCAGGCAACTGATGCAAACCCATCTTTGCAGATTCCTCCAGTGCAGAGAAAGAGAGCAGAACCCAGGCAGTGCGCACTCTCAGCAGCTACATGGAGAACAGGTCTCCTTTGACTTGCCGGTCAGTGATGCGCGGTGTCCACCGGACACCTTCCCTGAGTTGAGGCAGCACTGGCATCCAAGTGACTATTTTGAGCAATACCTGTCAGGCGCCGCATTTGACGCAATGCAGGAAAATACAGCTATCGCGTACCACCGAAGACTGGAAAAACCTTAAATCCATCGTGTTCTGAAATGCAGAATTTTCTGGGAGCGACATTGAGAATGAGCTGTCTTGGGTACCCACAGATGTGTCGTTACTGGCACAAGACACAAGGGTACCAGCCACCGCCGACGCCCTAACCCAGGATCGGTTTTTCAAGTTGTCCAGCAACTTCAAAGTGGCCAATGAGCTTGATTTCACTGAAGAAGATCAACAGAGTGACCGTCTGTGGGAAGGTCACATACGGAACTTAAATGAGATGGAGGCAGCATGCCAAGGCCTCTTTCTGTGTGCATTGACGAACAAATTATCCCATTCACTGGAGTCACTATGCTAAAGCAGCGTGTGGCATGGAAAGGTGCACCACACAAGGCTGAAGGATTTTGCACTTGGCAGCCCCAGGGGACTCGTCTTGGATTTTGATATCAATCACGGAAAATGCTTGCTGAAGGTTGACAATAGCCCAGACCTTCTGCAGGGGCCAAATATCATGCAGCTGTTTGCAAAAATGCTGCCTATCGGGACATCGCTCTGTTTTGACCAATATTTTATAGACTGCCGCCTATTGAACAACTGGAAAAAATGAGTATCCCAGGAACAGGCACCATTATGAAAAACCATGTGCCGAAGACAGCGAAGCTACAGGACGACAAATCACTAGCCAAGCAAGGTAGAGGAACAAGCTACCAAACCGCTAATGCCTCCCCGGGAACATGCTTGGTTAAGAGTATGGACAATAAGGCCACCACTTTCGCTTCAAATCACATCAGTGAGGAACCATTTGGGCAGTTCCCAAGATGGTCAAAAAAGGAGAAGGTGTACAAGTACGTTCCTCGTCCTGCAGTTGTTGAGGAGTAGAACCACAATGTGGGTGGGTTGGACATGTCAGACAGGATGGTTAGCCTTTACGCCACAACACAGCGTACGAAAAAATGGACAGCCAGGACCCCGACCTTCATTACTGACCTTGCAGCAGGAGACTCTTGGCTGCAATACAAAGAAGACTAGGCTCTTCTTGGAGTGCCAAAAAAGGCATCCTCAAACTGTTCAAGTTAAGACGTCGCTTGCTCATTACCTGTTGTCGAAAGACTGGTCTGGTGCAGATTCTGATGATAGCCGCCACGCAAGCTGCTAAAAGCTAAGTGTTGTGGTGTCACCTGATTTCAGCCAGCTGTCTGGTGGCGCCGCCCGTGACGGGGGACACAGGGGGGCGTGCCCGAATAAAGTACTTCTTGTTGTGACGCTGACGGCTGCGGTGGTGTCTGCTCTGGCCCTGACGAAAACAGCGTCGGGGTCAACATAAAACAACATGGTGTCAGAAGTGGTCGAATAGACGCCTTCACTTATCCAGAAGAAGAAATTATGGCTGACGAGCAACAGACTCCTGAATGCACGTGGCTCGGGATTTCGCTTCAGCAACCCGACGCGTTCGACTTCACCAACGCTGCGTCTTGGCCAACGTGGAAAACAGGTTACGGGGACTACGCAGCGGTCTCCGGAGTATGCCACGCCTCTGCTGAAGTGCAAGTACGCTCACTTTTGTACTGTATGGGCCCCGAAAGTCGACCCCTGCTCGACACTTTCTCGCTTTCTGCGGACGAGCTGCTCTCCTACGAGACCGTCGTCAAGCGTTTTAACCGAACACTTTCGTGCACCCGGCTAATGAGCTCTATGAGTCTTCTCGCTTTCAAAAGCGCACTCAGGAACTGGGCGAAAGTGTTGACGCTTATTACGCAGAGTTATGCAGACTTGTGAAGCGCTGCAACTACTTGTCTGTTCAAGTCGAAGAGCGCCTCATGCGAGATAGGTTCGCGGTCGGCCTCAGAGATGCTTGCCTCTCGGAGCAGTTGTGCTGTAATTCCAAGTTGTCGCTAAAGGAAGCTTGGACTCAGGCACGGCAGTGGGAAGATGCCGAGAAAAAAAAAACGCAAAAGGAACTGTTGGAGGATTTTCGCCAGTCGAACTAAACGCAGCCAAAGCTCACAAAGCGCGGCGACGTCCGGAGGCCAGGCAGCATGTGTATGCGCCGACTCTCACAAGACGACTATCCGGCGCCGCTACTTGTTCTTTCTGCGGACGTTTGCCGCATCTTTGCTCAGAATGCCCAGCCCGTGCGTCCCTCTGCAATCATTGCCGAAAGAAAATACAGTTTGCTGAGGTCTGTCCGTTCCCACAAGCAAAAGCGGCCAAGCTTGCCACTATCCACTTACATACGGTCGTCCGCACCCGAGCACGCTAAGTACGTGGATGTCACGGTAGACAATTATACGGCCTCTTTCAAGGTGGACTCCGGTGCTGAAGTCTCGGCAGTGCCAGCTGATTTCCCTGCAGTACCCCTTCAGTTTGACAAAGTGGACAACTTGTTGACTGGTCCAGGAGGGCAACCGCTTCATGTGCTGGGATCTGTACGTCACCCATCTCTTGTGGCAAGGGCAAGGATGAGTACTGGCACACGACGCCAGCTCACCGCTGGCTTTAAAAGAAACGTTATTGAGTTCGCTGAAGCGAACGGAAATATGTCCACGCAGTGGAAGTTCGGTGTGCCCTGAAAAAAAGCGCGAGATACTGGCGAAATCAAAAACAGAAGCTGTCGGCGTCAGCACGCGGAAAACATCGTTTCGTGTCGCCGTGCGGTGCACCCGGAACTAGAAGTGTTGAAGATTCCTCGAGAGCAGTTTGGCTTCCCCCCCAAAGCAGACACCAGACGACCGACGCAAACCGCACCGGAACGGCAAAATAACAGCAGAACAGCTGCCGCAAGAGGACGCGCTGGCAGCATTCCAGACGAAGAGGGAAAGGAGGATGCCCGGGCCGGAGCGCGACTGCGGCGTGTAACTGCAGGAAGGCGTCTGGTATGCAGACGTAAAGGAGGAGGGGGGCGGTGGCGTGTCTGGACGGGAGCGGGGTGCGGACGCGGCAGTGAAGCATAGACCCTCGCTGAGTGCAGACCGTGTGTAGCCGAAGAAAATAAATCTCGTCGTTTGTTTTAAGTCCCCAACGTTATTGAAAGATCCCTTTATTCTTTAGTGTGCTTTGTATATTTTTTCACCAAACAGTTTTTTCAAACCAAGATATTTACTGGAACCCACAAAAAGCGGTGCTTTTCACCCAGTACACAAAGAGTTAAGGAGAAACTCATGGCCACCCGAATGTAGTTAGTTTTGATCACTGAAGGAATGACAACAACACCGCAGCCGCTTGATGTTAGCGTTAATCAACCACTCAAAGCAGAATTCTGTCTGCGCTACTTGGAGCAGATTGCAACAGCCGATCATGAAAAGACCCCACCACTGGGGCGACTGACAGAGGGCATCGCTGCCACAAGTCTGTGAGAGGGTTTGGAGTACATGGCGTGCGGTGTCACTTGACACTGTTGTGCAATGCCTTAGGGGGATAGGCATTTCCAACTCAGTGAACAGTACCGAGGCACGATTGGATTCTTGGAGGATACCCAAGCGGCGAGCTCTTCTTCCGAGAGCGACAAAAGGTCAGAAGTGAAATGGAGTGAGAATAAAAACGTCTGACGTGCCATTTGAATCTCTCTTATTCTCTGCTACAGCCGCAGAAACGGCACAAAGCGTTGGTGAGCCACCATTGGCCTGATTCGTGTAAGACAAGCTAGCACCAAACAGCCAAAATTCTAGAAAACACAAAGCACGACCCTCACACGAGTACCCTTATTGGCATATGGCATGCGATCTGTACAGTGTTTTCCGTGCTGAGGATGACATTCATGGTGCTACATTGTATTTCCCGCATTTTCCTACGTTTTTTCCGTGTGTGTTGATTACAGAAGCCACTTAGAAAAAAAAACATTGCGAGTTTGCACATGGCACCACAAGATTGTGCAAGTCATTCTGAGCTGCGTGCGTTATGTAGGGAGAGATTAAAAAATGGTGGTTGGGCATCCCTTGCACGGCTGTGCTACAGCAAGCATGGAAGAGGTGAAGGCGCACCGCGGGTGAGACCAGTTTTGTCAGGTAACAGATAGAGATGGTGCCGAGCTAGCCCAAAGCTGTCTCGATGGAGATGAAGCAAAGAAGACTTAGGAAGACCCTCATTGTGACTTTAAGGTGCGCGCCCTCGTCAAGAGGCATGGGCTGCTTGCACAGTCGACAATACCGATGATGGAGAAAAATGGGTAGCATGACGATCATGAAGGCTGGAGCCAGCGGTCATGCCGACCAATGGAAAAAGATCAGGGGCCCTTTGTACGCCGTTATTGAAGACACGCTTTACCAGCGGTCCCTCCCTACCCGTGCTCAGAATGTGCCATCACTGGCCGCAAAGGCGAAGAAGTCTGTGTTCCTGCTTGGACGAGAGAGTCTGGTGGAGGCTGGATTCGGTGGTTTAAGGAGCATCACAGCATAGTCTACGAAAAACGTGGTGGGGGAAGCAGTGTCGTTAGATACGGAGGCGAAGGAAGGGTGGCTGAAGATGAAGATGCCCACTGTGTTGGAGGGCTACACGGAGAGACCGCGACAACTGTGATGAAATGGAATCTTTTTTAAATGTTCCATTCCGTCGCAGCGATGCTGTGCACATACCTTCTTGAAGTGATGCCATGCCTCTTCTGTTTTCGGAAGAGGCACGGCATCGCTTATAAGACGGTATGCAAAGAAGCAGGCAAGTGTGGACATGCAAACAGTGAATGATTGGAAGGCTACTCTGTCGGCTACAATTGAGGGCCATGAGCCTCGTGACATTTATAATGCCGACGAAATGGGCCCCTTCCTTTGTGTGCAGCCGTCAAAGTCATTAAGCCTGAAACGCGAAGCGTGCCACAGAGGCAAAATGTAGCAAAGGTGATTGATGGTGCTGCTCTGCGTGCAACATGGATGATGGTCTGACAAACTAATGCCACGGGGAATCGGGAAATATCAGAGCGCACGGTGTTTGAAGCGCATTTGCCTACTGCCATGTCACTATAGAAGCAACCCTGTGCATGGATGACCTTCTAAAGAATTTCTTCAGTATTTTCATAACAAGAGGGCTCCCAGTGCAGGAGTGTTCTCCTTTCTCCTGGACAAGTTGGGCTGCCCACCCGCGAGATACGCACACCGTTTCTTCGCAAGTTCAGCCTGTCATTTTCCCTGCGAATATAACAAGCCACTTGCAGTCATTGGACGCCGGCGTCATAAAGAACTTGCACCGTTCATACAGAACAGCATCGTGAAGCGCTGTCTTGCATGTATTGATCATGGACAGCAGCCTACGACCTTTTTGTGCTTGACACAACGCACTACCCTTGCTTCAGCGTGGGCTGCAGGGAACGTGCCAACGACCCAGCACTGCTCGAGAGGTGTGGCTTCCGTAAGGACAGCAAAGGGAAAACTGCCCCGGAAGCTGAAGAGCTGGAAGCAGTCTCTTGTGATCCAGAGCTAACTGAAGCTATGAATGCGCTGGGTGACACAGGAGTAACTCACGACGAACACATCGCCGTGGATGCTGCTGTTGTGACGTCGGAGTGCCAAAGCACGGCCTAGATCGTTGCGAACTCAGTCGTGAATGAAGCTGCTGATTGCGACGATGACGACGAGCACAGACAAGATTCCGAAGAGTTGGCTGGGGAATTGCCAGATACAAGCTTTGGAGAAGCTGTCACGGCACTAGACCTTGATAGATACGTCGCACCTGAAAGCAACGCTAAAAGCAATGTGGCCTTTCAGGTTATTGACAAGCGAATGGTGCTTACGGGCGAGCGAAAGAAACAGCAAGCTTCTTTTCTTGATTTTTTTAAGTCCCCGCATTGAGAAATAACCTGTTTTTGTCAAAGTGGCACTGCTTTCGCTCATTTTGCATATCACGCACCCTTGTTTGCGCCGCAAGACGGTACGACGGAGAGCAAGTGGTATGGTGATTTCATGAAGCCAGATTTTGTTGCCGACGTTCACGAATACGGTGGGCGGCGAGCGAGTAGTACGGTGATTTTACGACGACTAACATGACATGATGCCTGTCTTAATAGCTCGTGGCAACACTAAATGTGTGCATACAAACACACACACAAAAAAAATCACTACATTTGGCGGAGCGAGGGCAAAAAGCAAGTTGGCAACAGTGGAGCTCTAGATAAGGGGGTGATTTAACGGTGATTTTCGTGGCTTTCCTCACTCTTGCGCTTTTCACAGCTTTCACAGTTTTTTTTTTCCGTCAGTTCCACGAAAAACGTATGAACCGGGTTCAACTGTATCCTGCACTTTTGCTGATGCGTGCCATGGCAGAAGAGAAGGATTACGGCAAGCCATCCGTGAAACGGAGCAACAATTCAGTGCCGACCCTGCCAACGGGTAAGGTGACTGAAAACTCAGTTTTTCTACATGGCGACCCGTCGGCCCAGCCGTACAAGATCGACGACATTGCGGCGGCACTCAGCGCTGCGACCGACACGAAGAACATCACTGGACTCGGACCATTCCAATTCAACCATGTTTGGATGGTCACATTCCGCTCGGCCGATGACATGAAGGACCTAGCATCGAAGGGGGAAATCGAGGTGAAGGGGAAAAGGTGCATCATCATCGACCCGAACAACCAGGAAACGACGGTGAAACTGCACTGGGTGCCCACAACTGTGCCCAACGAGCTCCTCGTGCAGCACCTTGGAACGTTTTGGTGCCGTTAAGAGCGTTTCCTTCGAGAAGTGGCGCCTCCCGGGCATGGACCATATGGGGAGCACGACGAGGGTAGTGAAAATGGTGCCAAGAGATCAGAACTCCCTCGCCGCGCTGCCCCACCAAGTCACGATGTACGGCAACATGGTTCTGATCGAAGTGGCGGGCCGGCCCGCCATGTGTCTGCGATGCCAAATGCTTGGCCACATGCGGCGGCAGTGCACAAAGCCTTGGTGTCGAGTCTGCCGTACTTTCGGACACGACACTTCTGCGTGCGAGCAGAGCTATGCGGCCAGGGCCAAAGGAATGCGCAGGACGCAAGCACTGGACGACTTCATGGATTTAGAAGACATCCAGGAGGCGATGACCCCACAGTCTTCCTCCCAGGCAGAGGGCATTCTTGCCGCCAAGGAAAATGAAGGAAAAGGAGCCCCCGACCAACCCTTCCACCCCTGGTGAGGCCGCCAGCACCAACAACAGCATTGTGGTACGAGCCGTCGAGGAAGAGGGAGAGGAAGCAGATGTGCCAGCCGAAAAGGACGCAGCCGCCACCCCCTGTCCCCTCCAAAACGCACCCCAGACCGAGCAGGAACTGGTTGCAGGGAAGAAAAGGAACGGGAAAGCGAGCCAAAAGAAAAGGAAGCGGTGACCGCCAGCAATTCGTGCCCCCCGCACTCTGCGGCCAGCCAAGGAACGCCCGCTCTGGAGCGGAGGGTTGAGACGCCAGACACGCCGCCACCACGCTCGACGGCCAGGTAGAAGAGAGCCCCACGACCAAAGACACGCTCCCGAGAAATCCAGAACAGCACAAGGGGAGGACCGCCGCAAAGCAAGAAGCCTCGTTTCGTCAAAACGAAAGGACTGGCTGCTCGATCTTGTGGGGAGCGCACTTGCGCCCTGCCCCCTCTCCCACTTCGAGCGCACGCCAGTGGCTATGGCCAAGCCGGCTGACGTGGCCGGCACGGGGGCAACCTTCTTGCAGCAATGCACTGCGCTGTACATTGCCAACCACCCCGGTAACAACCCGTTTTCGGGTCTCGGTTCCCGTTCCTCCTCCGCGGTAGCTCCGGGAGGAGGTTGGGGAAAAACCGGTCCTCGGCAAGAGCCGAGGTCGGAGGTTGCGAGCGAGGGGCCTGCCCTCTTTCGACGCATCGACCTCCTGGGAGAAGGACCTTCCCTGCCCCGACCCCGGAGGAGGCGTTGACCCTTTTCACCCTCTGCCTTACCGGAGAACCAGTTCTTCCTCGATACTAGCGCCACCAAAAGGCGAGGTCTGGTGGGTTGTCGGATGACGTGAGGACGCGCTCTTGTCAATCCTCCCTGTTCTGTGCTGTTGTCTTGGGGATCCGGTAGCGAGCAGACGTTTCGGCGCGCTTGTCCTGACCTGGGGAACGCGCCACAATGGGACGCGTCCGGGCGAGCTGGGAGACTGCAACCGCGCTCGCACTCCGCAGCGCTCCGCTGCTCCGGTATGCCATCGGTGAGTCAAACCATCTCGATCTCTAGCGTTGTTTAATGTCTTGCTCCCAGTGTTTACCGTTATGGCCTACGATTAGTCTGTATGCAGTATATTTGATTTGCACTTTGCAATAAATGCTGTCATTGATGTTTTGCCCTCGCCGCCTCCTGCCTTTGTCTGTCTCCGCAAACAACGGACCCGTCCGCAGCCGGCGCTCGCAAGGAATGTTTGCTGAGCGCGGATGGCTGCGGGGTGGGAAATCACTAGTGTGTGAAATGTAGAGTCCCACAACCTTTTGAACAACGAAAACATTGACGTAGCCCTGTTGCAGGAGACTAAATTAACATCCCTTGAAGATAGCCAAAATTTCGTCCGCCTATTCGGCCTTAAATTCTGGTGCTTCCACACCCTAACTCCAGCCCGAGCAGGCGGTACAGCCATCTTAATTCGGAAAAACCCTTTCTTCAAAGTTGCCGACTGCGAGCTGGCGCAAAACGGGCGTTTTTGCATTGTGGACGTGCTCGTGGGGAGAGAGCTGGTGCGTTTTCTGTGCATTTATGCCCCTAATGAGGCAGCAGCTCGCTCCTATCTTTTTACCGCCTCTACGGCCTTACCTGCGCGTGTCTGGGGTAGTTTTCTTTGGGGGCGACTTCAACTGTGTGTTGTGGGCCAATGACCGAGCAGGGAGTGGCGGTGGCGTCGACGCATCGTCCCGTGTATTAAGTGCAGTCTTACGGGACAGCAACCTGTCCGACGTGGCCTTGGGGCGCAGCTGGCCAACCAAACGCTACACACGCTGGCAAGGCTCGTCCCATGCGCGTCTGGATCGTATTTACGTCTTGGGAGACGTCGTTTCACGAGTGTCTGAATACACCGTCACTCCCATTTCGTTTACCGACCACGGCCTTGTAACATGCACAGTGGCCTTCGAGACATATAGTGCAAAGCAGATCTCTGGTACACGGTGGCTAATGAATTCCAGTGTGCTTAAAAATGAGGCATTCATCGAAAAGGTTCAAAGGGAAATCGAAGCACTGCGGTCTTGAACTATTGACGTGGAAAAGTGGGAAACCTCCAAGCAAAAATAAAAAGTTTTGCAATATAACAGTCGAACCCCGCCACAACGAATGCCGCTACAACGAAATTTTCGCCACAACGGAGGTTTTTTCGGTTCCCCGTCAGCTTCCCATAGAAAGTAACACAAAACAGCTCCTTAATAACGAATGCGCTTTATTAGATATTTCCGCTTCAAAGAACTTTTCGAGAACGAAACTGGCACTTCACTGAAATGGGCATTTCCGAGCAGTCAAATTAGACGGCCCTTCCAAAGCTGCGACGATCGGATTCACGCTTCAACGAGGTTTTCGAAACCGAAACTGGAACCGCACTGAAGTTGAGTGGCCGCCATATTAGAAGACAAATCTAAAGTGCGAATTTGAGCCACTGCAATCCATAGCCACCCGTGGTCATCACGCGGCCGCGACAGCGATCTTCGATTTTCTCTGTGTTGTGTCGGTGTCGGTTGAAATGGCTACGAAAACGAAGACGCGCAAATTTCTCTCTCACGAGGAGAAGGCAAAGATTATTGCCGAGGCAGAAGGCGGTAGGAAGAAAGCGAACATTGCCCACGATTTTGGCATTTCACCGAGCTCGCTGTCGACGGTGCTGAAAAACAAGACTCCATCCACAAGGCTCTTGCTTCTGGTACGTGTTCACAGCACAAGAAAGTGACGCTGCCCAAACATGACGAGCTTGACAAGGCCGTCTACACGTGGTTTGTGGACGCACGAGCAAGAAACATTCCACTGAGCGGAGCGACTGTGCAGCAGAAGGCCCTTCAGTGTGCGTGCTTGCTTGGCCTCGACGATTTCAAGGCCAGCACGGGGTGGCTTAGCCGCTTCAAAACCCGACACGGCATTGTTTGGCAAGGGGCTGTCTGGCGAGTCGGCGGCCGCTGACGAGGAAGCTGCATCGGAGTGGATTTCCGATAATGCCGCGAGCTTGCTTGAGCAGTACAGTCCGTCGGACATTTATAACGCTGACGAGACTGGCTTGTTTTTACGAGATGCTACCGTCAACGACGCTTGATTTTAGAGGACAGCGTTGCCACGGTGGGAAGCACAGCAAGAAGAGAGTTACGGTGCTGCTGTGTGCCAACATGGACGGTTCAGATAAGCGCCCACCCCTGGTAATCGGCAAAAGTGCTAAGCCGCGGTGTTTTAAAGGCAATCGAGGACTACCGGTAAAGTGGTAGCGAACAAAAAGGCCTGGATTACACGCTCAATTTTCACAGAGTGGGTTGTCGCCTTCGACTGCGACATGAAGAGGCAAGGCCGCAAAGTTTGTTTACTGTTAGACAACTGCTCAGCCCATCGAATCGACGACGTTGTTCTGACGAACACAGAGGTGAAGTACTTTCCTCCGAACTGTACGTCTCTAATACAGCCGTTGGACCAAGGGGTGATTGTGAGCCTGAAACGAGCGTACCGCAGCCGGTTAATGCAGCGCCTTCTGCTGAACATTGAAACTGGCCGAGAGACGAAGATCGACCTGTACATGGCGCTTCAAATGATGGCTGCTGCGTGGAGCACTTTGAAGCGCGAAACAATATTCAACTGCTTCAAACACTGCGGTTTTGGGAACAACCAAGCGGTGACCAGCTCAACCGAAGCCGAAGATGAGCCCGCGTCAGAGCAGGCTGAAGACGCACTAATCGCTCACAGTGGATGGACATTGAGGACAAGGGATTTGTGGCTGCCGATCTTCAGCTGGACGACTTCGTTAACGTCGACGCCAACGTAGAGGTGTATGAAGAGTTGACCGATGCTGAGATAGTCGAGAGCGCGCAAAGCGTGGTGATGTTTCGTCGTCCGGGGAAGATGACCCCCAAGACACGCCGACTTCCAGCGACTGCTTCCAAAGTAATGGACGCTTTTTGATATTATCAGAAAAGTTATAGGAGCACACGACTGATGACATTGCGATGCTCTTCTAACTGATGTGAGGCTCGCGTAATGCCGTTGCTTGCTGGTGAAGCGAAAGCAAGCCAGGCTCACCGGACTTCTGGAAATAAAGTTCCGGTAAGCGTAAGCTTGCCAAACTTGCTGATTTTCATGCATATACAGTTTAAATTTTGATAATTTAAAACCGCTTCACTGCGGCGGTGCATGTGGCCGTAAAATGCGGGTTTCGCGATCGCCCCGGGCACGAGCGTTGAGTTAGCGGTTGGCGCAATGTAAGAAAATGGTGTAAGAGCGACGCTAAATGCATTCTCTGCTGAAGTTAGACAGTTTATTGACCGCCTAGGTATGTCAACCTTTGGTTTCCCCCCCTCCCGCCATTGCGGAAATTTCACGGACGATTGTTTCGCTCGCGGCTTGGCCGTTTGGCGTACGTATAACAGTAATTTTGCATTAACGAAGTTCCGCACCAACAAAATTTTTTCGCGTGTCCCGTGAATTTCGTTGTAGCGGGGACTCGACTGTATAGGGCGCGATGAGGCCCGCCCGAAAAAAAAGAAAAGAGGCGCCGCCTCACCGAGACCCTCTGCGCGCTCACTGAGGCAGAGGAAGAGAGGTCGGGGGAGTTTAGAGAGGATGTTCGGTTAATTAAAGAGGAGCTCCGGGGAAAGCTGGAAAAAAGGTTACTGGGGTGCTCTGGTACGGAGCAGGGAACAAAGGGTAGAGCTTGAAGCAAGACCGGCGAAGCTTTTTGCAGCCTTCGAAAGGGAGCACACGGCACGCAAAACAATCACGGAGGTCAAACAACCTGCGGGCATAGCAACAGGCAGAAAAGGAGTAGGTAAAGCCTTCGCGGACTACTACACCGATCTATTCTCCCTGCGAACGTCCCAGATACAATCCCAGCAGATGTGCCTAATGAATGCCCAAATTCCTGAAGAAACTAAAGAGGCGATCAACACCCCATAACAGAAGCATAGATCGAGCGCACCATCAAGAACCTGCCACGAAACAAATCTCCGGGGGCCGGATGGCATCATTTCAGAGTTCTATGTGGCCTTCAGAAAGGAACTGAGTCCCATCCTGGCCATTGTTTTTTGAAGAGATACGTAAACAAAAACGCCTACCGCCCTCCATGCGCACGAGCCACTTAGCCTTAACCCCCCAAAAAGGTATCCAGCGATGTCCGATACCCAATGTCGCTGTATTATCGGCCGATCAGCCTCCTCACAACAGATTATAAGATCCTTGCCCAAATTCTAGCCGGACGACTGGAGAGTGCACTGAGCGCAGGGGTAGTCCGCACCAGACGTGCGGGTTCAAAGGGCGGACCTTCAACTCCAACCTGCATCACATGAGAGTAGCCTGTGAGGCTGGCAGAATCGGGCTTTCTACCTCTGGCCATTGTTCACCTTGACCTAAGGAAGGCATTTGACCAGGTGGACCACCAATTTTTACTTGATCTCCTCCAACACTGCGACATCGGGGAAACAATGATCGAGTGGATCAAACTATGCTACAAGGACATTTCTACCAGCGTTGTTATAAATGGGGCGGTGGGCGCGCCCATAGACATCCTTAGGTCTGTACGCCAAGGCTGCCCCATGTCACCCATCTTATTCACACTTTACCTTGAGCCACTTTGCCGTATGACTCTCGCATCTAAGGTCATAAATGGCCTCACGCTGGGAAGTGAGGAGCTTTCGTTCGCATCGGAGATGTGGCCTTCGTTTGTACACAAAGATCACAAGTGGGCGAAGTGATCAGGCTAGCGAATCAGTTTTGCCGCTTTTCAGGAGCAGAGCTAAACCTACTTAAGTCGAGGGGTGCCTGGTTGGGTGAATGGGCCTCCAAACCAAGTTGCCTATTTGGAATGGCCTGGGAAGAGGAGATGTCCTGGGCGTCAATCTCAACCAAAGCGCCGCAGTCACACAACGATGGACACCCAAGCTGTCAGCGGCGGAAAGAAAGCTACAACCGTGGAGACACAGACACATTGCTCTGTTCACGAGGGCCCATGTATGCAACGCAATAGCATACCCCGCGGTGCTGTATGGAGCCCGCATAACCACCATTGACGCAGGCTCCCTGAACAAGCTGCACCGATCCTGGGCGGTGTTCCTCTGGCGTTCCACGTACGAACCATGCGCCGCTCAAACCTCTTTTGGAGCCTAGAGAAAGGGGTTGGTTTAGTCTCGTCAACGTGGAGCTTAATTAAACTGACAGTCCAGCGACTGCTGTACTTTCTGGAGCGAAGGAACTCGTTCTCGGGGCAGCCACGCAGAGTCTAGGTGCCAGACATTTGGCACCGTGGATCGCCACCACAGCACTCCCCTGCTTCGGCGCACGCACCACCGGATTCTATAAGGAAGTTGCGCTAGCCCTAGCCCTGCTCGAGCAGCATTTTTCTTGGGAGTACCTACTCAAAGCAAAGCCCCGGAAACTATACTGGGACCTCGTGGAGAAGGTCCTGCCGCCCCCTCTCTACCGACAATCCCAAACTCCTGAGGACGTATGGAAACGGGTAAGAAGACTCCTGTGCCCACAGGTTCAAAGACTTTTTCTTCCGCCTCCACATGGGAGTGCTGCCCGGCGAAGGCACGTTTGGAGGATAGAGGTTTCTTTCTCCATGGCGGCGCGGGATGCCTTCTCCGCGGAAAGCGGGAAACGGCCGAACACGTCCTTTTTGAGTGCAACACCGCGGCCATATTCTGGGACGAGCTACAGACCAACGTCCCTAGATCTTGCCAGTTCTCAAACTGCGGAGCTCCGCCTGACGCCTTTCTGTTGCGCTCCGCGTGGGGGCATTCGCGACGGAGTTTGCCCGACGAGGCGCCGGACCCGGACGGCCGGATGACTGGCGTGGGCAGCGAGCGGCGGTTTCTGTGCGGCGGTGTGTTTGGCTTCCGCGAGTACTACTGTGTACCCACAGATTTTTGTGCCCCATGCTGGCAACTGCATGAACCATGCCACGCTGTTTCGTGCCCGGGTGTAAAAGCGGGTGCGACTCCGTTCAATGTGCTAGTGAGAAGAGACATTTTTTCAAGCCACCCCGAGACGCTGAACGCCTTGCACTATGGCAGCGAGCAGTGCCCAGGCTGGACAGAGAGCTTTCGAGCACGTGTTCTTGTGTGACCTTCACTTCCGCGATAGGACATCTCGAAAGTCTTCGAGCACAATATTTGCGGTGAGGTGGTAGCGATACCGCGCGACAAATGGGCACTGAAAGACGACGCCGTGCCTTGGCTGTTTCCGAATTGCGTGAGCTACCTTTCCAAACCGACACGGAAACGCAAAGCACCTGCTCGCAGACTCTCCCCAGCGAAAAGCAAGCGCCGTAAAGGGAAAGGTGAGCAGTCGATTCAAGAAGTCAGCGATGGCAACGTCGAAACAGAGAACAGCGTGTCGACGGATAATACTGAGCCTTTATTTGACATGCTAACAAGCTTGGCCAAAGAGAAACAGAAGATTGACGGTTGGTCTGTTGACGTTGCTCAACAAACGGCGCTGTTGTACAAGCTCAGAAAACATAAGAATTCCTGTGTGGAAACGTCCGTGGCGCTGTCTGAGGACCTCAATTTGACTGTTTGCGCGAATGGTCGACTTGTGCCTCACAGCGTCTACGCTGGGGAGCCGAGCATTGCACTAAAGTCGTTTGATGACTTAAAATGCTTCATGCATTACGTTGATAAGCTTAAGCTGTGCCAGGGATGCCCCGCTGAAAAGTACCCGAAAATCGTTTACATCAGTGGTGGCCACAAAAGAAGGTGAAACGTGGAGACACAACACCTGCACTGCATTGAGCTTTAATGCGACATGTGCTCAATGTCGGACCTTGGAGAAGCTTTTTCTGCAGCGAACAAAGAAGCAAAAAGACTGCAAGAAAAGAAAGCAGAGGGTCTGCTTGAAGTCGATGCGACGGAAAGCAATCCGTGCAACCTCACGGCGAGAAAAAATGAAAGAAGAACTTGTTTTGATGAAGAGGCAGCTGAGTGCAGTTACGGAGGCAACAATTGAACAGCACTCTTAGGTTCTTTCCTTCCAGGCAGCAGTTGGCCTTCAAGACAGCTGTCATGGCAGCGAAAGCAAAATAAAAAAATGGTCGGCGATATGATGCGGAGTGGCTAATGACCTGTTTACTACTGCACATATCAAGCCCGAAGGCCTACACTTTGATCGCTGACATGCAGCTGCTACCGCTACCATCAAAGGCTCGCCTTCGCCAGATTATAAAGGGCATTCCGTGCAAGTATGGTTTTAATCAAGTAGCGCTCAGCAGCATCAAAGGCCACTTCTCGTACAAAAGCCACCTCAGACGGCAGGGAGTCTTGCTCCTCGATGAGGTGAAGTTAAAGCAGGGTGTCTCCTTCAACAAGGCCTCATGCAAGATGGATGGTTTTGTTGATTACGTTGAGGTTGCAGCCCCAAGCTCCAACCAACTTGCTGACCACGCATTGGTGCTGATGTTTGTTCCGTTGTTCGAAGACTGGGTGCAACCAGTCGCAAGCTTTGCGACAAGGGGAGCACTCCTGGAAAAGTCCTGGCGGAACTTGTCATGAGTGCTGTTCTCGAACTTCACAAGAACAACGCGTCAGTGCTGGCTGTGATCAGTGACGGGGCTGGCAACAACTAATCCATGTAAAGCCAGTTTGGAGTTTCAGAAAAACTGGACGCACCTCACCACTTCATTGAACATCCGTGGGAGCCATCTCAGAATATCTACTTCCTATGTGATGTGCCACACATCGTCAAGTGTGTGAGGAATCACCTGAGGAAACACACCTACGGAATGGTAAAGAAAAAAGCATGCGTGAATGTTCGGTACAGTTTAACAGTTTGGTTTTATTACTTCCAGGCTGGAAACCTTCGCATCAACTTCCAGCATTACGTGACGCTGTACGAAACAGAGAAAAACAAGCACGTACGAGTTGTGCCAGAACTCACTGAGGCACATGTTGCCCCTGACAATCTACGCAAAATGAGCGTCAGGCTAGCTGCACAGGTAGACTTTGTTTTTGTAAAAGCATGCTATGTTTTATTTTGTGTTCTTCTACACGTGAAATGATGCAATGTTTTTTTCTATAGCTCTTCAGCCGTGGGACAGCTGTTGGATTACGCGTCTACAGGGAGGCAAAAGTCACTGGATTGGAAGAATCAGAACACTGAGACCTTTACTAGAATGCTGAACGATGTCTTCGACGCACCGAACACGAAGCTTCCTTCCCGAGGAATCAGGCGCAATTCCAAGGAGATACAGGCAAGCAACCCAACCACTTTTCGTGGAGCCTAGTCGCACCAGTACATATACCATCGCTTGGCTTCATTATCATTGATGCAAAACATCGGTAACTGTTTGCGTAGCGGCAGTTTCT
>JABSTR010000910.1:0-41476 GCA_013339765.2 Haemaphysalis longicornis | reverse complement strand
TGTAGGGTGGCCCATGCCTAAGGCAACCAGCTTGAGGTCCTCAAGGCCTTCAACGGAGCAGCCGGGAGCACGCGATACGTCCCTTCGAATGAATGTCCGCTGGCTGCCCGTGTCTTACTGAACCCTCACCAGAAGCTGACCTTAGGGACCCATCGACCACGCGCGGCAAGTCTGCAGGTAGACTGGAGTAGCCCGTGTGATGCTCGTTGAGGCCGTGACCACCTACGATGCCGTGTGGGAAGGTCAAGGAACGGCGGGCAAGCCCCCTTGACCAGTCGAGTGGGCAGGCCTGGTCGCGTGCACGGGATGTGGCTGAGCCACGTAGCACAGTGAAGTTGGATGCCAGCGGGAACAGCGGCTGCAGGTCACGGTTCTAGCAGTCTGGCAGGCACGATTCTGCTTGCCATCTCTCCTGCTCGCAGTCGCCGCCGCTTCTCGTCTGCAGGCACATTCGCGGTCCATTGCGGGAACCCATGGCTTCGCCCTTCACAAAGGGGGCAACACTCTCCATGAGGAGAAGGCGACGACTCCATATGTAGCGCAGGTGCCGACAGTGGAAAATATCCTCTAGCGGTTGTCTGCCGGTGTGCTCGAGGGCATCGAACCTGAGGGCCGGTGCTGTCCATGTGCCCTTCCTCCCGAATTTCCACCGGAATTCTCAAAAACTCCAAGATATCCTGAACTGGTTAAGCAGAGTTTGACAGGATTTGGTCAGTGGTGCGCTACCTGGGGTATGAGCTGAAATGTCGACAAAACAGTTCTACTTCGTGTAACGAACAAAAATCAGCCCTTTCAGTTTTCTTGTTCCCTAAATGGTGCACCAGTGGTAGAACAAAGCCAGTACAAGTACCTCGGGATAACGTCCACCAATACTCTGTTCTGGTCGAAGCACATAGAAAACATCTGCGCATCTTTCACGCGCAAGTTTGGCTTTTTACGGCATCAAGTCAACGCTTCACCAACGCCCGTCAAATTAGTGGCCTTCAAAATGATAGTACTTCCTAAACTGGAATACGCTTCGGTAGTGTGCGACTCCTTCCTTAAAAAAGGTAAGTACCGGCTTTAAATGGTGATAAAGACGCGCTATACGGTACATTTTTAACAAATATAAGGCCACTGACTCCCCAACTTCTCTATTGCTGGAAAACAACGTATAAACCCTTGTACATAGACGAAAAGTTGATCGTCTCAAGCTGTTGTTTGCTCTTTATACTGGTTCCACAAAGGTAAGTGCATCGGTATACATTCATCCATTTCAATTACGCCGCACAAGACATCGGCACACGCACAATTTGCTTACGTATCGAGCCCACAGAAACATGTTCAAGAATTCGTTTTTTCCACATTCAGTATCGGAATGGAATTAACTACCTTAAGCGGTCTTCACATCTCAGTCCTGTTGCCATTTTGAACGTGCCATAGTGTCTGTACTGTAGTTTTTTTTTGCTATGCCTTTATTGTTTATTGTATATTGTGAATGTGTACCAGGGAGTTAGACCCATCTGCGTTGTTCTAAAGGTCGTGTTAACCTTTGTTTAAGGTCCTCTATACATCTATATATGATTAACTTATCTTCTTTTATTTTGTGTACGCTTGTTGTCATTGTCATCTATCACGTTTACGTGTGTTTGCCACTGAATTTTTGTGCCTCTCCTGCTTGGTATTCTCAAGACCGCAGTATGTTGTAAGTAAAATTAAAAAAAAACTTACCTGGCATCAGCGGTCACCTCATTTGCTGCTGATTAATTCATGCGTTGCCGGTAAAGAACATCAATGTCGCGTTGCAACGCCTTCAGCAGGACACGATGGATTATCACAGCATACCGGTCGGGCACCACGCCTTGTACCTCCAATGCGTTTAGGCGAAGAGCGATCTCGGCATGCAAGCGCCACAGCATCTCGACGCCCGCAGAGGTCTTCTGTCCGACGTCCGCAAAGGAGTTCTGACCTGGAGGGCATCGACATGATCCGCCATCAATAGGTCGCTGCTGCCGAAACGGTCTTTGGGGATCTTGACCGCAGCGTCATAGCCATCCTCCGGAAGCCTGATGCCCTCAATCGCGGTCTTAGCAAGGATGGCTAAGTACGAGCGGAGGTACTTAAATTTGTCGATTTTCGTCAATCGTTTGCTTTTATGGATGGTGGCATCAAACTGTTCCCAGAATTCCTGCCATTCGCGACGGTCCCCGGAGACCGGTGCAATCTGCAGCTTGGGGATTCCGACGCGGAGAACTTGCACGGCGCGATTAACCGTGGATTCGCTCACCATTCGACCTTGCGTAGACTCACCAGCAGCGAAGCCTGATGTACCGGCGACAGCATGAGGTGGAGATCTGGCGGTGACCGTGCACGCGGACCCGACTTTGGCAAATGCTGTCCTCGTATGCCTCGCTATGGCATATTCGGCTTGTAAGGACTCGTCCGTGATTTCAGCGGGGATCTTGGCGTCTAGGGCTCGCAGCTCTGTCTGCTTCTTGGTAAGGAGGGTGACGTAGCCCTGAAGTCGGTGCTCGGGGGAAACGGGATCCTCGAGTAGAGCTTCAAGCGCGGCGATTGTTTTCGTGATGGTCGCGTGAAGGCACTCCCGAAGTAGGCGTTCGCGCTCCATGAGGGAAGCACCCGGGAACCAGGGCGGGTTTTCGGCACTATCGTATGGCGGATCAGGCCGATGCCCTCCTCGCCATAACTCCAGCGAAGACTTCTTCGGACGTCGAGAGGCTGCGGCGCTTCCATGACGATATGGCCCTTTGCCTAAATGCATTGGGGGGACTAGCCATGGCGGGTGACCGGTATGCTGTAATAATCCAACGTGACAATCTGTCAGCCCTCTGCCTACGCCCATCTCCTTCTTTATTTCCAACAAGGAGACCGGTTTCCTTACACCCGACCCATGCGTCGCGGAAACACTGAATAGTACATTTTGCCTAATATCATTGAGAAATACGACGGGGAGCTCTGCAGACGTATATATAACGCAATCCGTAGTGACGGGCATAATTATTAATAGCTGAGCTGATGTAGAAGCCGTTAGTTCGGGGTTTCAGTACAAGATACCAAGAAAATGCGTAGCACTCATGAGCGCGTGCCTTGCGGCGACAACCGAGTTTTCCCACAATGCGCATTGGCTTTAGCAAAAAAATCCAGCCTTGTCATCAAGCGCTTGGCATGAGGAACACGACGATATCAATGCATATAACAATGACCACTACTTACACACTGCAAAGCAAAGACGGAAGATGTAAATTAACAATTTCAAACTTGTAAAAATGCGTGGTGATGTGTAATTCAGTGTTCCCGTATAAAGAAATCCTGCAACTACGCCATGATTGAAGCCTTGGAGGACGTAGGCCAAGCTTGGCCAGTTTAGCTGGTGAAAGTCTACAATCCTGAGGATGACTTTGCATCCACCACTCGTCGGGAAGAAGCCGACGACCTCATCGATGCATATGACAAGGATAACTAGCACCGCAACAGTGAAAATAAAGAATGATACTGAAACTTAACTATGTGTCCGGCAATGCTCACCTACAACAACTTCGACGTTCAAGTCTTGCTCTGTGTGCAAGCTTCCCGAATTATTTTTTCATCACGTGGTACATCGCGAAAATTCCAGGACACCTGAGCGCTCCTTTCGGTGCAGTGGACGAAAAATCATTGGTTGAATTAGAAACCGATATGCCACGTTTGTGCGCGCCGGCAGTTCTGGAAACTACGGTTAACACCCATTATTCATGGTCCACCCCCCCCCCTTCCCCATTTACACCGCAGTGATGGAATTTATAGATTTACTGTCGTTTGGAAGGTGGTGCGTTTTTTATTCGCCGAACACGTCCTCATAGCGGTACGTATCCAGTCATACGCACGTCCTTTTATTACAACCATAATCCTTTTTCTCTTGTCAGAACACCCCATCGCTCATTTACAATCCCCCCCCCCTTTCCCCGAGCAGTCGGAGGGCCTGCTGACCAGCTCCTGTCACGCTGAGCAGATATTTCTGGTCACCCGTGCCAGGGCTATAACCAAGGCCGAAGTGTACATGGTCTGATGCGAACCCACTGCACCGAGTGACGGCTGAACCACCCCCGTTTGCTCTAATAAACCTTTATTCTCTCTCTCTCTCTCTCTCTCTCTCTCTCTCTCTCTTGTGCGTTTTCTTTTTTCCGGTAAATTGACTGAACGTATGTGAAAATCGCCCTAGTTTCCCCTATATCCAGGCTACTAGCGTGAATGTGTTTTGTTGCTCAAATTATTGGTAACTTCGTAAATTTCATGCTGACATTTCTCTGCATCACCGAGCAGCATCTTTAGCAGGTGTTTCGAAGTCGGAGGCCGCCAACCTTTAGCTAGGTTCACCCCATGCCAGTTGGAATCAAAGTTATGGTGGTCCAGAAGTGCCCTGCTCGCCTGTGATTCCTGCGGGTCATGTTTGGAATACCAGCTAAATAGGCATTCACCTAATTGTTTTAACTGAAATAATTACTTGGTTTAGAGACGCTCGACTGATATGTAGAATAATCCCAAGCATGCATTGACCAGCTATTTATCTTTGAGCCGTCCTCCATTTTGTGCGCCATAGATGCCGAAGTACCGACGACCAGAGTTAGCTGATGATGTTGCTTCATGAATTGAGGACGGGTTGTGGACTGCTGTCGAGTGCGGACATAAAACATGTTCGCGCTGCTATCCTGAGTTCCTTATCGACTTGTTTCAGTAAACTCGGGACTCATACTACTTGTGCACTCGCCGTCGGCGATCAGTAGCGATCTGCAATTCCGTACGTATTCGGAATCAGCAAGGCGACATCACGTACACTTCTAGTACACCGGGCATTCTGCGCGCATGCTGTGCTTCAAACGTGGAAACGAAAGTATCCCGGCATTTTCTACGTCGTTTGTTGCGGAGATTGCCCGTATGTACGCACGGCAGGGAACGGAATTCAAAAAACACCTGCAGCAGCATCAAAACAATGTAAGCAGGAAGCACGTGTCATCAAACGCCCTTGCCAAATACCGGAATAGAACCCCGTACTCCTCGAGCCTGTCACATTTGCGCATTGTCGGCCTTGCGTTGTGCACCCCGTGCATAACAGAAATGGCGCAT
The DNA here is from genome assembly GCA_013339765.2 of Haemaphysalis longicornis. Classification (NCBI taxonomy): domain Eukaryota; kingdom Metazoa; phylum Arthropoda; class Arachnida; order Ixodida; family Ixodidae; genus Haemaphysalis; species Haemaphysalis longicornis. The sequence goes on along the minus strand of JABSTR010000910.1, from coordinate 36,376 downwards.
TCGCTAAAGAGCGGAAGTGACCCACTCACGAAGCCAAACTTTAGCTGTGCAGCGGCTGTGATCGGGGAAAATATTTTTACGGTGCATGGAGGCGGCAGAAACTTGGTCTCCCCTTTCGTGCATCGAACACGGCAGCTGTTATGTGTCATTAGCAGTGAAGCAAACAAAGCGAGAAGTCTGTACTTTACACCCTTCTCCACTTCACCCTCCCACTTCTATGAAAGCAGGGATCTGTTCATTCTGCTACCATAGAGGGCCACAATACCGTCGCTCCGTTTCTTTGTCCGTTGTTTTTTGCAAGCTTTCTGCGTAGTATTTCACGTGGCTTTTAATAATTCTGCTCAAGACTTCCAATTTGACGATAATTTCTTGAAAAAAGAAATGGCCGTGCTCTCAGTGGTACACGAAAGGCGGTTACTGGTGTTAAAACACCACTTGTGAGCTGACTAGTTTTACGCAGTTGCATTCCCAGAAGTTACTTTTGATGGAAACCAGCCGCAGCCTTAGTGCAGAAGGTAGCGCTCCCCACATTATTGTGCTCAATTATTTGGAAAGTGTAAGGAAAAACGGAAATTTGATTGTTCAAGGCGGTTCAGACAGCCAAACAACGCATTTTGAAGCAATAGAAATGATTTAAAATAACCAGATACACTATAAAACGCCACCTGCATGCAACAAAATGATCAGCCTATGCATCAGATATGGCTGTTATTGATAATAATTCAAACATAAATGTATTGGAAGGGAAAATTTTCTGGAAAACAGCTAGCGAACACGAAAACCCCTTACGATCCGTATTGTGAAGAAGAATGTATCAGTAGAAATACAGAAAATTGAACCTTATTACGTAAGAAATACGGTGTGATAAAACCTTTATTGAGAACTGAAGCTTGTGGCGGACCGCTGAAACAGATATACAGTCCGCCCTGCTACTGTATATTATAGTCAGTTTGCAAACAGCCTTCCAGAGTAGACCATTTTGTACTCGGATATGCTACAGTGAGATTTGGCGCTGTAGTTATCTGACATATAGGCAACACGAGGCAGAGTTTCATTATTACTTACCTTGCCTCAAGGTCAGCGTCTTGCGGAGCTCCCTTGCCGATATTAATTTTTTCGTTCAAGCTTTCGTTGTGGCTGGTAATATGTTTAGTATACAAGAAGATATTTATTTGTGCAAGAAAAGAATGTGCAGACACCTGCAGTATGGCGAGTCCTTGTGACGGCAGCTTAACAATCGCGCCGGCAGAACGGCGTACGTTAACTATTCCTTTGTTTTCAATTCCTCCATTTGAGGGACGCAGGGAAAAAATTCTTTACGAACAGCTTGACTAGCTCCCGCCGCCGCCCCCTTCCCAAATTGAAGTACAATTTGACGCGTTCAAGTTTAAAGCAGTATACTCTGCAAAAATGAAACAGGGCAACTAAGAAAAAAACATCACCAATAAGAGGAAAACAAACAATCGGCAGTTTTTGCAATAACAGGAAGCGCGCTAGAGTTTCGGTTACACATAGTTTCATTCGCACAAACGCGAGACAACAACAGATCAGGTAAAGTAATCAATAAACAAACATAGATTAAAGCTCCGGTCTTTGCGTTCAACGTGCAATCAAGTGAGTTTATTTTCTCCTGCGTGCATCAAAGAAAAAACCGTCCCGCAAACCTGTGCCACAGTTCTTGCACTTTCTTGTGCACATAGCAAATCAAATGATAAAGTAAAGAAAATTTATTGGAACTACGAAATGTATTGAGCTGCTTCGCAAGTTAAGTGTTGTAATTTCAGAGCACATTATTCCGTTACCGCGCTGTTGCAAATGAAGCTCTTCCGCACAATATCCTCGCGCAACGTATCGGTATGAAACTCTAGCCTCTAGACTTCTCTACCGAGAACTACTGACATAATAAACATGACCAAAAAAAGTTGCTATATCGCCAATACTATTCAGATCGTTTCTTGGTCGACGCGGCAGACACAGAAAAGGCAAACATGTCTCAACACCGTGCGTTTAAGGTAGTTTTAATAAGTAACAGGTCTCCAGTTGAGAATAAAAAATAATAAGGCAATAATTAGTGAAAATATGATTGCCGGCACCCAAGAGCATGCGCGGATAAAATGCTTTTGCGCCCGCTCTTCCGAAACAGTAGTGCTATGTATGAAAACTAAATGCGCCACAGACTGCTCCGAGGGTTCAGATTGCTCCGAAGGTTAAGTAGACTCCGTAGTCGAAGCGCACAACTCTTCGTCCCAGGTATCGTAGGTACTTCCTTGGCAAACCTCGGCGAGGCCATTCATGCATGCAGTCATCTGGTCGCTCGTTGCGGTATCGCTTAACCACAGGCGGCAGCCTGCGAGAACCAATATAATAAATTCAGGAGCTTCTAACACCATATTGCGGCCCACATGCAATGTGTACGTGTGCGGAATTTCGGAACGTATCATACACGCTCTGGTCACGCAACACGAGCGCTTTCCTCAAGAGCTGCAGTGTCCGTTTCCCGGCATGCGCTCCATTTCCCTACCTCAAAGTCACACTCTGCCTGCCTTTCCAGGCGCTCGCACCGGTCATCTCCTCGATTTCTTGTGCGTCACAAGAATGTTGTGCACCTCACCGGTTCCTTGTAACGTACAGACCTATAGTTCATCTCACAAGCTAGCTGCCGCACTGTGGAGGCTACATTGTTATCAATAGTGCGCCCACTGAGGGCGCCTAATCCGCCGTGAAGGGGGCCCTGAAAGGACACTCCCTTCTCCCCTCTCGGCAAGTGGCACCGCACGGCCCCGGCGCCTTTTGTCGCTTCCTTCGCGGTGAGTTGGGCGCCCTGAGGGGGACAACAATGTAGCCTCCACAGTGCTGCAGCTAGCTTGTGAGATGAACTATAGTATGTTCTCTATAAAAAAAATCTCCCATTTACGGTGGTTGTGCTGGTGAAAGCGTGCAACGTTGGTTATTACATGCGTTGTGTTTTTAACACGAGAGTGTTGTATTCCTGGATTCACGAAGATTTCACTTACGCCATATCCGTCACGGAAGTGACGTCATGACAACGGAGCAAGCAGTCTGTAAAGGGTGCACCCTTGCACATAGGGTCTTCTTGCGGGGAAGCAACCTTTACTAAAGAGTATGTTATTATTAGGGTTGTTCGTTTTCGAGTTTTATATTTTAACACGAACGTGTTTTATGCCGGGATACGCCAAGGTTTCACTGACCTCATATCCGTCACGGAAATGATGCCAGCACACCTCTGCCGAAGCCACCCGCCAGCAGGATGTCGCTCCCCAAGCACACGAACGATACTGCCGCCGACCCACAAATCATGCTCAGCTACAGATTTCGCTGCACATTTCACTTTCGTGTTTTACCGACTCCTATGACACAGGAATCAACCACGGCTTCTTTTTATACATTTTTTTCGCCACAAACAGAAAATAGCTGTCTTGAACTAAAGACAAGAATGTACTCCGCAAAATGGGTCAACAACGACAGCGATGAGGAGATCTCTGCGGTGGCCAACGAATGGAGGTTCGCTTCCGGCTCTATCATATTACCCAACAGATTGCGCTAGTGCAGGCTGAACGTTGGCGAGTCGGCTTCATAGCCTAAATATGGTCGATCTACTTTCATTGCTGACCGCGTGACAGGAGACTATAAGTGAGAAAAAGGGCATAGCAAGCCATTATTCAGAAAAAAATGTCAAACGCACACACTTAGTGGGAAATTTCAGAGTATAGTGAATGTGCTCGCCCTTTAAATAAACAGCGGCCACATATGCTAGTGCAATTCAGCGAAAGAGTGGCGTAAAGAGCGAATACTCCATAAAATATCCGACAAGTGGGCAGCTATTTTCTGGACCTTCTAATGAGGACTCCTGTTGCCTGTTGATGTGCTCCGTGCTTAACTGTATCAATTTTTGAACATGCCTTTGGAGAATCCTGTCTTTTGTATTTTCGTCTTCGAAGAGCTTTTTTTCTTCGATGACTTACCTTGACGTTACCCTATACCGTGCATATTGAACCAAATACACGTCGGCGTCTTCCACCGAAGTCACGCCACCTAAACCGTTCTTGCCACTACGAAAGCCTATGTCATTAAAATCAAGTGCTCACAGCTGCAACCTAGTAAAGCTGACGGAGTCCCAATTGTATGTCCGCTCCAAAAAACTTTCCTCTTCTCAGTGACCGCTTGCCCAGCCATTTTTCTTTTATGTCCTTTTACCGCACGATGCAAAAATTGTATTCACACCATCTCACACCAACTCCGCCTAATTACCGTAAAAATATACCAGAAGATTACGTCATGTGCCTCTCAGGCGACTGCACATATAATTTTCACCCTTAGTTTTTCTTGTGTATCCGCAAACTGTTATACATCTTTTTAGTAGCGACAAGAGCAATAGTACGACACTCATTGGTTTCGAGACGTAAACTCGTCTTACCAGGAAATGGATAATCATACTCCGTAACGAAGCAGGCAGCATAGTCCGCAAACGGAACCTGGACTTGGCGAGTAGTGTTGGGATCTGCAAATACAGACGTCGACGATAAACAGAGTATGTATGAAACTGGCTTTGTTGCCTTCACAAGCAGCGAAGAGCACAAAAACACAAGACAAGCAGCGTACTGCGATCACCAACTCGATGTTCCTATTTATAAAGTTTCTTCCGCTACTTTAGGCGGCTGCCTTCCGGTTTCTTCTAATCAATAAAAATAACTACAGTTATCAGATATGCCCATTTCTTTGCAATAGTGCTTTTAGGCGCGGTAAAAAATTTCTGTAGGCATGCGGAAATGTGCGTATGTGCTAAACATAAAGAAACAACCATCATAACGTATTATCCAGCGCTCACGATGCGAAGTGCTAGCGCATCAAGCTGCCACTGTGAAGATATGGGTTCACATCAAATCTTTCACACATGCGCTTTTGATTTACTATTTACAGTGGAAGAAATTTTCTTGACCCCATAATATTGACAGCCACGAGTTTTTTCCCTTTTTTTTTGGGAAATGGAGCACTTCTGGCTTTTGTTATAAAAACAATAATAATAACTCCTTCATATTTCATCGTTTTAGATGAGGAGAGAAGGACAAAATACTGTAGGAAAAGCTTGACCGGCTCCTTCCCTTCCCCCCTTCCCTCCCAAAGGGAAGCTCAATATGACGCGTACACGTTTAAAGCAGCATACTTGTGTTCGTTATACCCAGATTATTTCTTTTCAGAAGTTCAACCAGTTCCTCACCCCGACTGTATCGTTTGGCAGTCGAACATTGCCCCGACTTTTCGACTACTTGCTTCATTTCTAACAGCCTTTACCCTTTCGAGGTTCCCCTGACCCTTGTCCATCTGGCGGGGCGCTCGGCCATCATGCCGCGTTGCACCATTGTCCGGTGGTGAAAGAGTCTCGCGGAATGTCCTGCCACAGTCGGTAGCGAGTTGAGCGTCTACCGTGGCTGTAGAAGGCACCATGTGCATTCGTGTGCCTTGGTGGTGCAGGGCACCTACCGGTAAAATAGGTACAAGCGACTCCCCGGCCTGGCGCTCGACCCTTGTGTGGGACTACAACGCTTGCGAAGTTCATTCGGCTTGCACTTGAAATCGCCCCTATCGAAAGGGGCGGCCGCAAAAACGCAGAAACTTTTTTTTGAAGCCCGGATCACAATTATGCACTCAGCGTGTATTTCATTTATTGCTGATTCGGCATTCAGGAAAGAACTTCGAGCACACCCATCACCACGGACCGGAACTTTATGTAAATGCCTATTTTTCTATTGAGTCCGTATGCGGCCTCTTCAGCATATAAGAATGAACTAAGAAAATGCGAGCATCACAAGCCAAACTTTATTGTGCCTTTCTATGGGCCTATACTCGTGTTTAACGTCTAAAATGCCTTTTTGTGTTTTATATGCTTTTTGGTTTTTCGAGTCGATCTTCTGGAAGGATTATTCACGCTTCGAAAGCCCGCAACAGGGTGTTCATCGCACGCTCTCTGCGAGCAAAATCCGCCAGCCGTGCAAAACAAACCGAGTAACGCAAACCGTGCTCGAACGGCCGCCACCTCGACCTAGCCACAACAGCCAAGCCACCAGTCTTGCCCGCTGTAACACTGCAGCCAACATCGTCACCCATCTCGTATGCCATATCCAGCATGAAATTGCGGCGCCACGTGAGCGGGGGCACCCAGCACAAAACCAGAATTTTTTTACCTGCCAGCGAAATTACACCGTCCTTCCTCGAATTGGCGTAGTGCGTTTCGTATTAAACGGAGGCGCCCAGATGGTGTCCTACTTTCATGGTGGTGTTTGTGCTTGTGTTTAGTGGCGCTAAGGCACAAAAGCCAAGAAGGCCTTTCGATGATTGTATGTCAAACTAATGAACACATAGGTTGCACAATGAACAATAATATGCACCTATTAGAATAACTTTTACACCGATCTGAAGAGCTTCTCGCAAGACGCACCTCTATACCGGGACCGTCATTCTTGACATTGGGTAAAAGAAACACAGGACGAATGATCGGCTTTGTGACTGCGTCAGAAAGTTGTACAATTTTTGGAACAACCGCTGTTACTTACCACTTTCATAAGTGATATTAATCACATCGGGAGCATCAGTAACCGTATAAGTGAATTCATCTTGGAATCTGAAAAGATACGCACAATTTGTGAGTCAGAAGCGTGGTTAGACGCACACTATGCCGCGTATAGAATTCGGCACCGTACAAGAAAAACTATAAAAATCTCGTTGCGAATGTGGCATTTGAATGTTTTGTTAGAAAATAAGGTTTTTTTTACTAAGTAGGTGAGCTACATAATTTGGGAAAAAACTGCAGAAATAACGGTAGTCCGAAAGCCACGTTTCCAAAACCGGTTGAGGTTTGTCATTGACGAAGGGTGCTCAATGCCGGTGATAGTTTGCAGCTGAGGCCACATTGTTACTGAGCGAAAGCAGGGCCAGAAATGTTCGAAAAAAACTGGCTAAAAAATCAACAGCATGGTGCACAGCCTAAAGAAGGGACAGAAAAAAATTAGGAGTGATTTAACTATATCAATGCCTACTCAATAATTATAAATTACACATCAACTAACTATACTACTGACACTAATGCGTACAAAACAAGATGAGTTATCTGTTCCGCGGCACCCACGCGGTGGCTCAGTGGCTAAGGCGTTGTACTGTTCAGCATAAGGACGCAGGTGCGATTCCCGGCAGCGGCGGCCGCTTTTATGATGGTGGCGGAAAGCAAAAACGCCTGTATGTACGAGATTTTGGGGCACGTTAAAGATCCCCAGGTGGCTAAAATTATTCCGGAGCCCTCGACTACGGCGCGCCTCAATGCCCGCGTTGTGTCGGCGCGTTAAACCCTACAATCAATCAATCAATCAATCAATCAATCATCAATCAAATCAATCAATCAATCAATCAATCAATCAATCAATCAATCAATCAATCAATCAATCAATCAATCAATCAATCAATATATCAATCATATGTTCCATTACAGACTTTGTTAGTTACCTTTGGAGTTGTGAACAATTGTAAAGTCCTGCGTACTGTGAATACATGCGCTCCTCTCGGTGGCGTGTAGTTTTGGGAAACGGCTGAATGTCGTCATTTATTGGAACTATCCCGTAAGAAATTCTACAAACATAGTGTCGCGAAATTCATGTCCCTCCTTGACGGGTTTTCTTGCCGCTCGCCATTTCTTGCCGTTCGCCGAGAGGAGCCGTACCGCAAAGCGAAGGAATGTTCTCGCCGCCATTGTCGCACCCGGGTCGGCTGGCCATGTGTTTCGGGGAGAGAGGTGGGCGAGAGTGCCGCGGCCTACTGAAGGCTGCGCCCCGGGAATTCTCGGAAGACGCGCGGGCCCGGTGGACTGTGTGCGTGGTGCAGCGCGGGTTTTCCGGGGAGAATGGGCTGAGAACTGGTGGTGGCCGGACGTAACGGCCGGGGACGCGGCGTCGGGCCTTGAGGGCTGTGCTGGGGAGGCCGAGCGACGACGGCGGTGAACTTCTGGCCCCCGAAGATTCCTCAAGAGGCGACAGTGCGCGGCCGGAGTTCACCCAAATTGCGTCGCTGATCAGCGGTGCCCCACCACAGACGACCGACAGCCTCCGTCACCCCCGGCGAGACCATCAGCCGGACCGCAGCTAAGATGTTCTCTTCCCCTTCTCCATCTTTCTTCGGACTCTTCCTATTCATCTTCTGTGTTGTATTTCCCTAAGCGGACTGCACGGGCTTATCCGCCTCCTTCAGTGCACCACGCCGTATGTGTTTCTAGCGGGCCTATTGTTATAGTAGTTGGGGGAAGCCTCCAACCCCGCCTATTGTAGACTCTACTGTCCCCTTCATTTACTGTCGTCTTCTCCTCGGGCTCGTAACGGCGTGTACCTTTTCTTTCATTGTGATTAATGTACTTCGTGTCGGTGTCTTGGCAGCTCTGACCCCAACGGGGTGTCAACTGCAGTGTGTATTAACTCGTCAACCCTCCTGTCTGTCTGTTTCGAATTTCCTGTGAATGTGAAGTAAATGTCCGTTGTTTTGAAACTGTTTTCCCGTGCCCCGTCTCGTGCCTCACGCCAGCGGCCAATCAGGCGTGGACCTATCGCCGGTTAGCAGGTCCGAACCACATTCTCGAATTCGCACGTAAGGGGGAGTTGTTTGTCGCTCCTCCCGTCCGAGACATCGGCCACTAAATTATTACCTCGCTCAATTCTGTGACACATAGTGTGCTCTAACAACTACTCATCCATAGGAAGTGTTATCTCAGTAGATGAGGTTGGCAAACATCAGCCACAGTCCGAAGGTCCTGGTACTTTCATTGACTTTGGGACACTTGTCTGTGTGTTGTTATGTATTTTGTCCAGCTCACTCCAGGAAACTTGATTCTTTGTTTCTATAATAAATAGCACAGGCTTTTACGGTACGCCTGTGATTAGAGAAAGCATCAACGAACGCGCAAAAATTGAACTGCATGTTCATACGTGTAGTGGGAAGGTTTTTTGTCCCAAGCGGTAATATTCCACGATGTCAGTGTATCTTCTGGGAATAATTTCTCGCGTTCCGCCAACGCAAAGACTGGCTTATATCGCAGAAGGAGACGCCTGGTGTGTGTGACCTCGGGCTGCGGCACAAGTCGTCTCACTCCTTTCCAGGGATGAATGCGCCGGTGTTGAAGTGATGAAAATATCCGGTAAATCAAGTTCGGTAGGCTAGAATGTTTCCAGCTGCTGATAAAATGCGTGCCACTAGGAAGTTTAGACACACAGTTTGGTAGTGCCATGTGTCGGTGACATCTGTGGTGACAGCAAGGGCAACAATGGCTGCTTCTTCGTCGGCGTGGATGTCCGTGGAATGTATGTCAGCAGAGGCAAATTCCAGTCCCTGGTTAAAGGCCAACTGCACTCAAATTTTCGACAACGTAAAAATAATGTCACCTAACAGTTCACATAAAAAGGGTGCGAAATGCAAAATACTGCGCTTCAAACATCAACGCGCGCGACGCAAACGGCTCGCGACATTCGCGTTTTCGGAACCGAAACTGAATAGAAAAGGCGCCCATAGCAGCGGCCGGACGTGACGTACGTGAGGGAACGGAAGCGACCGCGCCAGAGCTGGCGGCCGCTCAGAGCCGCCTTCAAATGCGCGTGGTAGCGCCGCGTTTCGCTTTTTTTATTTCCACAGAAGAGCTTCCACTAACGTTTCCCATGATAATGGAGTTGGGCGCAATTCCGGCATCCCGTTGCTATCAATCGAGATGAAGTAGACCGCCCGACAGTAATTTTTTCCATCATTAATAACTGCCAGGAATAGCAATTTTCGGCATTGCGAGTAAAAAACGGACCCTCATTTACAAAGCTATTTGCTCGTATACGATATCGAAAAGCATCTTTTATTATAGCCGACCCCTCGGCTATCACGTCGCCCTCTCTGAAGGGAACAAATCGCACGCGGGCGGAGATAAATCACTATTTCTACTATACATTACATGCAAACAGCTTCGTGAATATCGGCCCAGTATTTTTCCACCTGTGTGCACATCGAGAATCGAATTATAAAAGGGATCTGAAACTATAAGCCCGCCTCCAGAGCTAAATGACGCACTAAAACACGAAAACACTTCCTATCTACCGCTATTTTCTACTTTAACCAGAGACAGGTACTGTTGAAAATGTTTTACTTTCAAATAAATTAAATCTAACGCTCAAAGTAAATACTTCACTTGGGAATCGAACAAAAATATAATCTATTGTTTAGGAGAGGAGCAGTTTAGTTTTCGCACTTCCCAAATACGACGGCCAATATTTGTGCGGGTGTATTTGTTACTACGAGAAAGGCTGATTTGGATTCACTTAGCTAGGGAGACAAAAGTCGCACAAATGTTTATAGCCGCGTGTACAAGAACTCTATTTGGGTCGTAAAACTTTTGGAAAATGTCTAAAGGATAGAGGTGGCGTTGGGCCAGCCCAAATGAGGCCAATATTGGACGCGGAAGTGCAAGTGGTCAATAATTTATAATATATCTTTTTTTTTCTGTGGTAAATGCAATAGGAATGACAAATGTAAGGCAAGTGCTCCTTTCGCGCTGTTTTTTTCTTTGAGTAAAAATATTATTTTCAAGTAAAAAGAGTTTTGCTAACTCCAACACGTTCGCAAGCGCCTGAATAGGTTTAGGCTTCTAAACATTTTTTTTTGCATTGAGAAAAATGGGGGATATTACTGCGTATGCGGTTAGTTTAAACATTTGATGGCGACGCCGGTACAGCGCGCTGGTGTAGCAGAGAAACCCCGGGCGAACGCATCCCTGCGCCCGGCGGAGCGCCCTGCAAGTCGCAGGAGAAGCGCGAGCTTCACGGGACAGGTTCCCCAACCTCCGTCACAGGCCGCTCGGAACTTGTTACGGCGACTCTCCGCCAGGTGCAAACGTCGTCTGCTCGGAGGTACTTTGAATGGCGGTACCTAGCGCTCTCTGTGATTACGAAGCTAAGGATTTCGCCATGGTGATTTTAAGAGCATAGACTACTTATTTGGACAAAAAAAAATTTGAGTGCAGTTGGCCTTTAATAACTATGCTGATGGCGTGGGCTACTCGACTGGTGTATACTGATGCGTCTGCATACCTGTCGTCAGGCGGTTTTCCGTATATAGTTCCAAGGGCTTTAACTCTTGCCTCGCGTCGTGCTTGTTTTGTGAATTGGATGCAGGTTCCTTGCGTATCGGGTCCAAAGTGATCTACTCTCTAACATGCCGAGGAATTCGTTTGTCAGCGTTATCCTCTGTTGGCACATCACAACCCAGTTTTTGTAGGTGGGTTTTGTCGTCTGGGTGAATTTTGGGCTTTGCAATTGGCTAGTTTCGTGGGCTTCAGCCAATTCCTCTAAGTTTTGTGCAAGCATAATTGCAGTAATTTATCTTTACAAGCTGTGACGGGTAACGCGAGGAAAAACAGGGTTTGGCATGAAGATATTAGGTTTTTTTTCTTGTTGTTTTTATTTGCTAGATATGAAATTGCATGCGTAATTCTACCCGTTATTAACGGTTGTACAATTTTAATGGTGTGCGATTCTTTGAATCCACGTCGACTATTGGTGACATGGCGGATGAAATGTGGAACTTGATCGATTGTGGCTAGCCGGTTATGAAGCGTTGCCATGCCCTGGGAGCCCGCAGCTCTCCTTGTCTAGTCTGGCTATAACGCAAGTCCTAGTAGGCGGAAAGTTTTGACATTTGGAATCGGAGCGTTGTTTATCTGAAGTTCTAATATCGGGAATGGGCACGGGGATCGGCCTCTGGTCTGTTTTCTAAGAAGCGCTAACTTGGATTTATCTGGAGATCAGTGAAAGCCAGATCGGCGGAAGTTTTGTTGCGTGGTTTCAATTGCTTCTTGCAGTTTTTCTTGCTGTTAGCCGGCAGAGCCCGCGCATGTACATATTGTGATATAGGCGTAGATAGCGTGGCTGACGCCTGTGATACTGTTCAATGGTGCGGGTGGGCGTTTTATGGCCAGATTGAAAAACAGCGGCGATATGACAGAGCCCTTTCGGGGGAGTCGGTAGCTTGTCTGTTCTGAGGTTTCCGATGCCAGTTGTCGCAGTGCGGGCTGTCAAGACGTTTTTCACAAACTTGTATGTCCTCTTGCCGCAGTGGCTGGACTGTAGACCTAACATAGCGTGGTGTGCGACATAATCGGAGGCCGCTTTGACGTCAAGGGACAAAATGTCACTTGGGTGTAGGTTGTTTACTTTGTAGAGGACGTCTTCCTTTATTTGTAGGAGTATATCGAGTATAGATGTGGAAGCAGAAGTCATACAAGCTGTGAGGACAGTGATTACTGTTCGATGTAAGAAGAAAGCCTATTGCGCACCAATTGTGCATATAATTTGCCCCCGCAAGATGCCAGAGAGATGGGACGTAAATTTGCGAAATTTATGGGTTTTTTAGGTTTGGGAATTAGGCTGAGGTCGGTGTGCTTCCAGAAAGCGGATAGTTGACCCTTGCAGTACGCATTCTATGGAATCAGAGTCCAGGTGTCTAAGTGTCTTGTTGATTTTGTCGTGGCCAGGCGTTGTGTTTCTTGTCGCTTGCAGGTTGCCAGAAGCCGTGGTGATTTCTGCCTCCGTAAAGGGACTGTCAAAGTATGGGTTGGGGTTAACAGTGTAGGAGTGGAGCAGAGCAGGTGTGGCGGGATATGGCCTATGTAACTGCCGGCCAGGTCTCTGAGCAGTTGATCATCCCCTTCATATCGGGCAATATTTCGGCGTACATGGTGTGTGGCGACTGCCTTCGTTTCCGTATTGCCGATGAGTTTCTTGAGAATGTACCAAGTCTGGCAATTTCTCTGCGTGCCTAGTATTGTGTCGCAAGATTTGTTCCAATTATTTCAGCCGAGGTGACGTGCATATTCTATGACCTCCACAGTAATTTGGCCTACGCAAAACTTCAGGGCACTGTTGCTTTTTCTTTTTTAGCATCGCTTGTTCATGCCTCTTCGAATCTTTCATTGGTGTAGGAGGTGCGGATCAGAGCTATGGTAATCGGAAGTAAGCTGAATTGGTTTGGTCTGTTTTGAAACTGATAGGTTTATTTCTTTAGACCATTGCTCGATGGAAATAAAGTTGGTGGTTTGGTGTCCTCACGGAATACCTTCCAGTCAGTATCTTTCATATTCCTAGGCGTGTCGTGGTTCTGTGAAGGGCACCAACATACCGTTATGCAGTGGTCGCTCCCAAATGTCTCATCCAGTCGGGGCCACTACAGGTTTCTGATAGTGTAGGGGAAGGTTATATCAGGGGTTGTGACCCAGGAAACATTATTTTGATTTTGATTGTATGGTTTAGCGCTCCGCCGCAACGCAGGCGATAAAGCGCGAACGTAGCGTAGGACTACAGATCAATTCTGACCACCTGGGGATCTTCAACGTGCGCCGAAGTCTCAGTCACACGGGCGTTTTGCTTTTCGGCTCCATCACAAAAGCGGCCGCCGCGGCCCGCAATCGAACCCACGTCCTCGTGCTCAGCAGCACAACGCCTAAGCCACTCAGCCACCACGGCCAACACAATTTTATATTCTGGTAGGCGTGGTTAGGTCATTCTAGAGAGTTAGCTGACATCGCTGTCCCATGTATTGCACGTCTGCTTCTTTTTTTGTGGTTACGCGATTGCCCCAGGTTACATGGCGTGCAGTGAAGTCACCTAAGATGAGGGGTTTTTGCCCCCGTGCTTGCTGTTCTGCTAGTTTTATCAGATGATTCGAACGGAGGAGGGATGGATGTGGTGGACTTTAGATGTTCAAGAGGTAGGGGCTTGCTCGGACTTTTGTCTTTGGCAGCAGCGCAATAAACATGCATTGCAGTAACGAAGGAAAATGGTCCTCGCTGTGGTGTGGTCTTTCCTGAAGATGATTAGTAGACTGCGGTACATGCCTGTAGTAAATGGGTGTTTAACCACGGGGATAGTTGTGGCCTGTCTCAGCCGTCAGAATTGCGATGACACTTGGGTCTTGTAACTGGACGTACTGAGCAAAATTATGTTTTTGCTACTTATGGATTTGCTGTTTCAAAGCCACATTTTGAGTTTGTTGGATATTCGGGCAGTATTCTGCAGACCGGTCATCCTGGAAGGAAGGGGTGTCATGCAGGTTGAGTTTTCGTCAGGGATGTTTTTTGTTTCTTGTGGGCTTGATCACTCCTCTCTTTTAGGTTGGAGAGTTGCTGATCTATCCTATCAAGCTGTGCGCGTGATTGATGTATATCTTGTTCGACATGCGATTGTTGTTGCCTAAGGGCATAGTCGAAGCAGGACAGTTGTTGCTGAAGTGCTTCTTCTAAGGGTGCCATGCGGGGTTCTATTGCAGCTACGCGTTCATTTGTCTTTCCGCCGAGCTGCATTAACAAGTTTATGCTTGCCGTAATGTTTGCCGTGACGAGGCTAAATTGAACTTCATCTTGTTTTGCAATGACATGTATGATTGGCTCTATCTGGACACTGAAGTACATCCTGGGTTGCCAGCATTTTCGTCCTCGTAAATCTGAGTTGTGGTCTTTGCTGTTGAGGGCGGCTGCAATGCAGTAGGTTGTTTTTATTGCGTATTTGCTGCCTGCTGAGAAATTGTCTAGGGGTGTGAAGGGAGAGGTTGAGCAATGGGAGGATGAGGAGTGGTAATCGTCTGCCCCCAGCTATCCTTGTTGGTTGTTCTTGCTTCTTTTGTGGGTCTTCGGTGGGCCGGAATGGGGGCATTGTTCCCTGTCCTTTAGAGGGTTCCGCATACCCATGGATGTTCAGTTTTTTTTTTTGTTTTGGTCTTGTCCGCTTAGCTCCTGGGGTCATGCAGTGGGGGGTTGGCTTTATCTTGCCTTCGTAGTCGTTGCTTGCGGATTCGTTTGACACAGCAAATAGTTTGCACTTTTTGGCGCCTGGCTATCAGGCAGCGGATTGTACAAGCCACACCAGGGACAGAGATTCTTAACCGTAGTAGGGCATACGTCCAGTCTATGACCAGGCGCCCGCAGAGAAAACAGTAGTGGTGTTTTCCCTTGTAAGGTCGGCATCAGGTAAAGGGGCAGAGTTTCTTGACGTAAAAAAACGTCGGGTTCTTCGAATTGTTACCGCATCGGTAGAACGCCGTCCCACCATCCTGACATGAATAATCGGGAGGCCAGTGGTGATTAAAATAGCTGCGAGATTTCTGAGGCCGTGAATAACCCCGCGGAATGTATATAGAGGCGCTTGACTTACGCAGATAGTTCGTAGGGCTGGCCTTCGAGTTTAAGTTTAGTGATGGTGCTGCGCACTCCTGCCAGGCCTTCGCTTGCGAATAGCGACGACCAGGTTTTGATCACACTGGGAATGGTAACTTGGGTGTAGAAATCTATCAAAGGTACGTTCGCAGGTGTGGCATATCTTAGCGGGATTATTTTCTCGGGCTAGTGTGACGGGCAAAGCCACACCGGATGGGCGGTAGATAATTTTGTGTCGCTGTCGGCGAGCTTGAGTAGGATAGGCCGGCGGGATTGGTTAGCTGCTGTTACGTTTCTGGGCCCCTCACAGGGTTGAGAGATGTGTTTACGCATTGGTTCTTTGGCTGTATTGGAACGTCCAGGTTGAACTGGGGTTGGGGTGTGTTTAAAGATTTGGGCTATTCTTGACTATTTTCTTGTTTGCGGACGGTCTTCCTGGAGCGACGGAACGACCGCTGTTGTAGTCGTCTTCCATGGTGTGGTGTTCCGGAAGGATCTCCGGATGAGTGTCAGCAGTTTCCGTGTTTTTTTTCCTATTGAAAATAAGCTCTGTCACTCGTGCTTTGGTGAGGGTACACCGCGGCGTGGGAGCGAGGAGGAGGCGCCATAGCTTGGTTTCCGGCAGGGTCTCTCATAGATTTTTAGCTGCGTCTTTAGCCTGTCCTGTTGCAGGTACTCGAGTTGGCATGGTGGAGAGGAGAATAGTCGGGACCACAGCGGTAGCAGCTACAGTTGCCAGGCGGCAAGGGCCACAACTTCTCGGTTAAGGTTAGCCGAACACTCGAGGTGGTTCGCGTGTGTTGAGTCAGGCAGACTGTCAGTGTCCACTCCAGCAAAACTGATGAGTACTGTCCGACTTCGGGTGCCCTCACGGTCACACTAATCTATTTCACGGAGATACTGAACAAAGAACCATAAAAGAAACATAAAATAGCATCAAGAGCAGTCTAAACCGAGGGTATGAGCTTCTTTGTCTTTGAAGTTGTTAATGGCAAGTAAAACAAACTCGGAAGAATTTAAATCATCTTAATGGCCCACTCCAATAAAGTTGTTTTGGAAAAGGCTGAGTAAAACAAGGGTTACACGCATTTTCCGGTGAGCATTAACCTAAAGCTACTTTGCTGCTGGTCGTTTTTGCTGACTGACATGAAAAACACACCGAGCCCTAACCTAAAAACTCTTCGCTTATAATTGTGGAAAATGTCTGTGGTTGTTGCATTACCAACTCCGACAAGAGTTTACCCACCAGCAATAAAAATTGTTTAAAGGGTCAAATGGTGTTCTTTTGTCTATGCATGTAGAAATATTTGAGCTGAAAATATGCATTGGGTTTAAATTACATCAAAAAAGTATACAGCACGCAGAAGCATGCGAAACAACATTGAAGGGGAGTTTAATGACCAAGCTTCTTAAAACGTCGTTTTTTGTGTGGGAAAGGGGCGGGGGGGGGCAGAAAAAAAAAGCTCATAAGTTGTGTTTATAATGTCGGGATTGAGTTGGTCTCTGTCAGGTTCAGTCCTTGTGTGGCTCGGCAGTTGTCGGAATCGCGTGGATGTCGCGGACTATGATTTTTGAGCACGGCGTCTTTTACTTGTTGCGTCCCCGCGTGTGACGGTATTCCTGTAGGTCTTCTTTGCTACGTTCGTTTTTTTTTTAATCTAGTCACTCCGACGGTTCGCACGATGTGGAAGCTTCTTTTCGTGCAAAAGTAACCTGAAGTTAATACCATGTTTTCTCCATATTCCCAAATAAGCTAGAGGTCATACCAGTTCTCTTGTTTTAAGTAGCATCAACAAACTAGTGAGATTACTGCGAGCAAAGGTGTATAGCTATTCAACCGCACTCTAGCAACCGTCTGTGTGTAGTAGTTTTTTCTGTTTTTTTTTTTTCGCGTGCGAAATGTCACATACGTCCAAGCATAGGTATTGTATCCAAGAATCTAGTATCCGGGCCATTCAGTATGAAGTGGCATGAAATAAAAGGTGCATCGCAGGCTACAAGACATACAGACGCGGTTGCTTATGCTTTAGCTCTAGTAAGATTTACAGTGATGGCGGCCGAACGCTATCTGCCTAAAGTTATCTATGCGAGACTTAAGCGTTTATGTTTAATGAGTTCGAATAAACACTTTTTGTAAACATTGCGTATTTATAGGGTTGTTTATTTCAAGAACTCTCCGGACACCTAAGCAATCTGTGATGTCCCGAATACGAATGCATTATTGGTGAACTGTGGAACAATTACGGCGATGTTGTCTGCGACAGTTTAATGTAGATGGGCAGAGGCGATCACCGCGGAAGGCGTACAAATGAAGTTTTTTGAGCGGTACTTGGGCTAAAACCAGTGCCTAGGTATTATGCGCCGTAAAAACGAGGTGTCAATAAAGGCTCGTGTCCAGTGGTGTGCACATGTCCTTTCATTATCATCATTGTCATCTTAATTCCCCGTTTTGCCTATGAGAAGTTACCTCAATCTTTAATTTACTTCACCAAACGACCTCCTAATTCGCGCAATTACGCAATTAGCAGAAGGGTACTTTGGTATTCATCTAATTACTGCTTCTTGAAATGTAATCCTCAAAATTATCTTGCAGTGCTTAGTTTATGCGCAACAATACACGTATATTAGTCGACGGTCGCCTTTCATTTACAAGGTTAACTTCGACTTAGCGAAGATCGTCGAAGTTTGGTGATATTGCATTCAATCGCCTATGACTTCTTCAAGATCACACATTTGGCAAATGATGTTCAATCTGAAAGTTATCTACGAACAAAATGACTCTTGCCCTGAGTGGTACACGTGTTTATTTTTTATTCATTTTGCCTTCGTTTTCGCCTTGTTTACCAATCAGTATCTAAAGTACAGAGGTGTGAATATCTGTGTAAGTGTTATTTCCTACAGTGATTTCATCGAAAAAATATTATTTAGAAACCAAAAAGAAACGGTGGTCGAGGTGTTCTGTGTGGCTCACATTTATAAGTACCTTGGTTCGAAACTCTCCAAGCGGCCATTTTACTTATGTTAAATTTCACTGCCAGATCGGGAGCTGTCGCCGAGCTCTGGCGCAGTGCACCGTGCTCCATCGAAGAGCGGTTACTCCGAAACTACCTTTAAAACACACCCGATACCGCTGGGGGAAATGCCGAAGCAAGACCGGAACATGAATTTCTCCTCAGCCTTTACGTCAGGCCCTACCAAACATGCACGCTTCGAAGAGCTTCTGCCTCCCTGCAAAAGTTTTCTCCTTTCCCTCTCCTAACGAAAGTCCCTTTATCAGCAAAAAGCCGATGAAAGAAATTTAGGCTCCACGGCGATTGACGCCGCATGTGAAGAAAGCTTCACCGTCGTTTTAGCTGGCAGGCAAAAGCTACCTAAACGCTGAAGATGCGATTATACGCCATGCCCAGTGCCCACCCAGTCGTCGTTCTACCCGGGGTGTGTTATTTTATAAAAAACAACGTTCTCAGTGGTCAGTCGTGTTTGACAACTACTTAGTTAGTGCATGGCGTGGTCCCTGTACTGAGTGCACGCTACTGCAAGACATCAAACCGAACACATTTGCCACATTCCTCACATTTCTGATCCGTTCCCCAGTCCGTAATGGACGGTGACGTCCTGTTCATCTGGCTGGCGTTCCAGGGCTAATGCACAATCCTTGGGTCAAATTTGACGTGGCGGCTGCAAGGTAGACGCTTGCGAAGTCCGCGTACAGCTAAAGGAGGACAGAACATACGATATTGCTTTATAGTTCGAGCGTAATCACGTTGCTTTTTATAGCAACTGATAATTATAAACAACCGCCCTTTTTTGGGAAACCGGGTCATAAATTGGTCCGCAGATTTAACGAGCGTTTTGGTTTATAGAATGAACAAGAAATCTATTACATCTTTTATAGTTTGTGTGCGCTGTTTCTGGCTGGTGGCAATTCATATTTGCTCATTTTCGAAAGCGTAGATTTATCGTACCTTTGATGGCCCTGAAGGAAAAGGCCTTGAGCCACATGCTGAGGGCAGACCACCACTTAAACCAGCATTTATCCAAAAAGCAATAAAGTTGATTAATGCGTTCATTGTGTGCAATATGCTAAATCATTTGAATCTTTATAATACTGACGTGCGTCGGCATCTCACAGAGCACCCGTATTGAAAAGACACTGGAAGTGAACACTGGTCTTATATATGTGCTACAATATCTACTGCAAGTTTTTTTTTCGAGATGAGAACGGAGTCCTAAACTTGTAAATGATCTGCACCTAGATAGTCAGCTGGTTTTGAATTCCATAAAAGCGTATCTTCAGGTGGTCCTCGCATACAATTTTTTAATTTTGAGCATAGAAATTGTGCTATCCGGGAACGCAGTAATGGAAAAAAATGACAGCATCTCCACTCCGTGGATGAGGGTGAGGGTGCGGAGTTCGGGTACTCAAAATAACATCCATATTGCACCCCGAGTGATATCCGATGTGCGCCCCAACCATCATTTGATTTTAGTCGTGAGTTGCTCCTTGACTATTCACTGTATAAAACTGCAACTCACGGCTCAAATCGAATCTCGCTTGATTTTCTCTTCATGGTGGTGTGCGCACGGATGGACGCGGACGGACATTGGGAGGTCCTATGGTACTCCCCACCGTTACAGGCGAGGGAGTAAGCCGTTTGTCTCCCCGGGTACTAACTCGCGGTCGTAGCCCAATGGGTAATACGACTGACACTAACTCTGGTCTACCAAACAGAGGCTCGAAACCTCCCAGTGCCTGTGTGCTTTTTTGCGATTGTAAATGCTATGCCCACTGACGTGGACGGATATTGTGTGGCCCCAAGGTACTCCGCACCTAGAAAAACTCCCAAAAGCTATGGGGCATATTGTAGTGCTCGCGTTTGAGAGTGTAGTAATCGGGAAATCATCTTAACCCGGTACGTACCAACGGATTTCGTCTGTATAAAATAAAAATCACAGCGCTAAGCAGGGCTAAAGATTTTAATCGAGAAATCCATGCACATGAATGAAACTGCTGTGCATTTCTAAACATTGCAACCTGCTTCATTTCCGAACGTTGTTTTTACAATACGTACTTAGACTGATGTAGATTATTTCAAGTTTTCGCAGAGATCAAGGAAACATGTTTTCTCACCGCTGATGCGTTGCATGGCTGACCATTAGTTCCGCCGCATATCTCCGCGTTGATAGCCACGGGCATGAATGTGCAAAACAGGAAAGGAGAGAACAGTAAGACCATCTTGTTTGTGGTGCTTGATTCGCACCCACTAACTCAGTGTTCAGCGCAAGGCTTGTATGTGCGCTTCTGACTCCCGCAGTACCTTATCTTTCCGGCAAACAGGTCAGGCATCCCGCATCTCTGCCCAATCAGATCCGCTTTCTAATGCAACGTAGATAACGCTCCCGGTAAAAGCGCAAAAATAGACTGTATCTGAGCCGCCCCTACTACCGAGAGTGAGGCTGTTTTCATAGTGTTTTCTGTTTTGTACAATAAACGTTATACAGCTCGAACCTTGCTTTACAAGGCCGCTACCTCTACTTACTTTTTAACCTCGTGGCTGCGGTCTACGCATGTACGCACTATATTCCGAAAACAAGTTTGCGATTGCTTTGTTGGACTTTTTTACTACTTTTAATTTTTATTTATAACGTTTCTGCGTCTCTATTCCGACCTGCGACAGTGGTTGGCAATATTTTCATTGTGATTCGCTCAACACTTTTTACCAAAGCGGGCTTTACAAAAACAAAAACAACCAACTTCCCTTCCTGTTGCGAAAGTAGCAACAGGAAATAGTTGAGAAATATTGTCGCGAAAATTAGTTTTTTTTTTCAAAAAATATGGCACTGGCCTTCGTGAAACTGGAATTTTTTGTATTAGTTGCATTTAGCTGGTCCAATGTTCCCCCGCTGTGTACAGCAGCGGTCGCTTACGGTAACCTTGGTTTGTCCTTCATCGTGAAGGTTAGTACGTAAACACATGTGAGCCCTAACTGCGACACTTTAGGTAACCTATCGCTGGAATCACGCATGGGGATATTGGTCGTACAAACTGCGACGAGAAATTATCGAAGAAAATTGTGCGCTGACTTCATCCCATCATATTAATTTTCTATTGTTCGTCGTTCTGTCCCCAAATGGCCAGCGAACATTTCGGCTACCTATGATTTCACCGTACCGATATTTTATAGGTTCTAACCGTAAAGATGTTCTTACTCACTGTCACTGTGCTAGCACACAAATGAATATTTCATTGGTAAAGACGAAAAAAAGTAAACCAGGTTTGTATCGGGTCGATACTTGCCCGGATGCAAGTGCCGGCACAAGACTGAGTCGAGCATGTAAAAAAGAAGGTTAATCTCACGTAGTCGGTTTTTTACATACAGCCTAGTCGCATTTTAGGAGCTTAACTTTAATGTCGGTGCAGGCCCAACCTACCCACCTCCCCCTCCTCCACTGTTAAAAAAAACGGGACTGTTTCCATAAGGCGAATATTCGTAGTTGCGTTTCGCGAAAAGCATAACCTGTGTTTAAAAAGGGTGACAGAACCTTGATTTCAAACTACCGACTGATCTCAATTCTTCCATTTCTCAGTAAAGATGTTGAAAAATTATTCCAACAGCGTTTATCTAATTACCTCGAACAAAAGAATATAGTAACCAAAAGGCAATTGGGTTTTCTTCATGGCTTATCAACCAACCTTGCTCTAATAGCCTTAACTAACAAATTAAAAAAGAAATCGACCAGGGAAAAATTGTAGGGTCTGTGTTCATAGACTTTGCCAAAGCCTTTGACACGATTACCCATACCATACTTTTCCGTAAGCTTGCTTCATATGGAATAATTGGGCCCCCCCTGAAACTGATTGAAAGCTATCTACTTAACCGCGAACAAATTGTTTCTTTATCTGATGCGCTGTTAGATACCAAAATAATTAACATTGGGGTTCCTCAGGGTTCCATCCTAGGACCAATTTTATTCTTGTTATATATTAATGATCTACCGCAGTGCCTCAGCCGGGAAATGGAATGCCTATTGTATGCTGATGACACCGCAAGCTTTACGTCCCATGCAAGTACTGAAGCCATAACTGAGAGATTAACCTCTGACCTCCGAAACCTTAACTTGTGGTGTCAAAAAATAATTTAAAAATATATCCGGCGAAAACTGAATTTATGATATTCGGCTCCAGGGTCCAGCACACTGATAGTATCACTGTTATGATTAACTCGCACCTTATAACAAGTACTTCTCAGAGCTCTTTCCTTGGTGTTCAACTAGACAGGCACCTCATGTTTAATTTACATATTTCTCACATAGTAAAAAAAACAGCCTTTGGAATTCGGGTACTGGTGAAAGCTCGGCGTTATTTTAGCTTGCCCACATTAATTACTCTTTATAAGGCTTTCATCCATAGTCGCATAAATTACTGCATAACATCTTGGGGGAACACTTACTCGTCTCACCTTGCGTCACTGCAGCATATTCAAAACCAAGCAGCCCGAATAATCACCTTTAGCCCAAGATACACCCCTGTAAGCCCTCTTTTGCGATCACTCAACCTTCTCCCAATCAGTGAGCTCGTTTTTACAACTTAGGAATTACCACTCATAACTCACTCAGCCACTCTCACCTTCTTTATGTAATAGGACGAACAAGTCTTACCAACAATAACAACACGCGTTTGGCAATGCTAAATAATTTCTTGTTTCCTCCAGTCCGCGCGTACTACGGAAAACAGTCAGTTGAATTCAACATGATAAGATTGTGGAACAACCTACCGGTAGCCTTGAAAAGTCGAAAGCCATTATCATCCATTAAGAGATCACTTAAATGTTTCTTCCTAAATAGTCCTTCACTCACTCTCACCCTATAAATCCAAGGAAAGTGTATAAAATCCGGGAAACTGTATGTCTCCAGTTCGCCGACGTTGATTTCTATGTTGCAATTTTATTTTTTTTAATCCATCCCAGTGAAAGCATGTTCAGTCATTCATTCATTCTTTTATTTCCTTTTTTACAGGAGGAGGCGAGACAAAAAGCTGTTTAAACAGCGTGACGGGGCCCCGACCCCCTTTTCGTTGACAGCTTAGCGGAGAGAGCTTAGGTTACACGCACAATTTCAAAAACATATTGCATATTACCACTTCATGCAATAACACAATAATAACAATAATGTTGCCTGACTGATCCCCGTAATGCGTTTATTGTGTAATATTAATTTACATTATTCTGTTATGATGCTCTGCTTTCTTTATGAAGGCTGAACAAATCAGCCTAGGCTGTTTTGGCGCAATTAAACTCTGTTGTTCTATATTTCGACACTGTTGATGTCCAGTGACGTGTCATTTTTTTTTAAACCTCCGCTCTGAAATTTTGGCCTAATCAGTAATGAACGATCATCGCAATTGTTCATTATAACCGTTATACCATGTCCATTTGGTTTGTGTATAAATCTACTTCATATTTCTGCTTATCTCTTCTGACTGATCTTGCTTTACCGTTTTTATGTACTTTTTAACAAGAGGTCCCCCCACAGTGATTAACTATGGGACCTCTTTCTGTATTCTTTACCAATGTATATACTGTATTATGTGCAATCTTCCTAATAAACTTCAAACTTCCCCTAATGGCTTCTCACGAGTTTCATTTCTCGGGGTCGCTTCTTTTTGCCTTCCCCCAACCCTCCCCAGAAGCGGAAGCTGGACGCCGCTGTCGCTGAAGCATTGCTCCGACGTACGTTTCTTACGACAACACCATATAGGCCGTGCCACCGTGTTTCGCGGCTTCTCGCAGTCGTAACAGCAGCACTCCTAGAGGCTGCCCCGCATCTCGCAATCCGCCGGGGTTAAGTAATCGATGCAAACCAAAAAGTAATCATGCACCCCTTCCGTCTAACGACGACGATATTTGAACCCGAAGCTTTCTTGGGATGGATTCTTTCGTTGGCTAAATTAACACCGTGAGTGTGTGCTACTCTTGAGGTTCGCGCCACTTTTCTAAAATACCTACTTCAACTCTCGCGTGCGCACTCCGTAGGCAGAATGTTCGGGCTTGGGGTGTACGACCCGAATCGGTACCTGCGGTTTGGCGTTCGCTTCAGCCATGTCACAATGGATCAATAAGGTGATTTAAGGGCCCTGTAATCGACACAGAATCGCACGAAACTGTCCTTTTTCTTAACCAGACCAACGGTTGAAGACCAGGAGCTCGATGATGGATGAACAATGTCCCGCTTGAGCATGTCATCAACATTGTCGTGTATCACTTTACGCTCAGCAGAAGAAACGAGGTACTGGAGACGACGTAGAATGCCGGACCCATCCGTTTTTATTCGGTGAGTCGTGGCTGCTGTATGCCCCAGGACTGGAGAAATGAGTGTTTTGTGTTTATCCAGCGAGACCTCGTAGAGCTTTCAGGTGACCGGGCGTAAGTTCTGCGCTTACTGTCGTATCCAAGGCCGACGCTGAAGTTTGGATTTGCACGGCAGGCACATTAGAAGAAATGGGCCAATACAGCAGACATCAAAACCTTATCACGGGGAACAGAAGTGATAGGGGCTTCCTGTAGCAGTAGGACAGGTTCCAGGGTAGTGTTCTGTAACGGCCAGCAGGGCGGAGAAATGCTAAAATCATAATAAGCAAGGAGCCATCTCTACCCATTTAGGTGCGACATTTCTAGTTGGCGCAACGAACACTGATATCCCTTGACGAAGTGGAAATAACACATTCCTGGCCAGGTGGCAAAACAAAATCAGTAGCTGTGACTAACCGTGACTCTGCCGTTTCCGCAATCTTGGCAATATCGGTGTCACTGGTGTGAATAGAAGGCTGCCGACAAGAAATAACAGCAGAGGCAGAGGATGGAAAGTCCCATCCCAGGTTTAGCTGATCCGCACAGGGTGATAGCACAGAAAACTGGATATGAGGCCGCACGGCGTCGATGAACAGGCGTGTTGACAATATCCGCTGGGTTTTATCGCGACACCGTTAGCACCGCGCAGAACTGGCCCACAATAGAGTGTTATAAACTTACGCAGCCGCAAGCGCAGGTCAGAATGAATAACGGAATTGATTGATTGATTGATTGATTGTAGGGTTTAACGCGCCGACGCAACGAAGGCGATGAGGCGCGCCGTAGTGGAGGGCTCCGGATTAATTTTGACCACCTGGGGATCTTTAACCGTGCGCCGAAATCTCGTACACAGCAGGCGTTTTACTTTTCGCCATCCATCAGAAAAGCGGCCGCCGCGGCCAGGAATCGAACCCGCGACCATCGTGCTCAGCCAGCGCAACGCCTTAGCCACTGAGCCACCGCGGCGGGTTGAATAACGGAATTGCTAGGACCGTTGTCTACTAGAGCTTCTACACAAATGCATTTCACGAAAACAGTTAATGTCATTGTTGGGCGTAATGGAGGAGTTAAATTTTAAAATAATGGAGGTATGTCACCAAAAACTGCTCCTTCTAGTTTTCCGGGATAAGGTTGAAGGCTTGAGTAGCTGTGTGAAGAGGAGAGGAGGAAGTGACGAAAACGTGAAGAAGAACGACCTCTCCGAAGACGGGAGTTGGGTTGGAAATCGCGGGTGTCCAAGGAGATGGAGAGCCGGCGGGAAGAAGCATAAGAGTGCTGACGGTGGTCGAAAGGCTGGTGACTGTAGTCGTGTGGCGGGCTGGTGTCACGGCGTCGGTATGTGGCGTAAGCTCGTCTTTCTTCTTGCTGACGTCTCCGAGAGACGTCAGCAAGAAAGAGAAAGAAAACACAAACGAAATTCTGAGTACAGGAAACTCTCGTTTCTTGAGGGGTCTTGTAACATGGAATGGGGCTTAATGAGGGTTAGTGACCCCTCTACACACAACTGTAAATTAGCTGTAAATTAGTGCCTAAAATGTCATCTTGCCACTAACGCAATGGGATCCTCTTAAGACCACGTGACGTATTCTGCCCGATATACGATATGAGCTTACACCAACTTCCCAAATTCGTTACTTTACCCATCAGACGGATTTCGTTCCCATCAAGCAGAACAAAGCCGCTTACAAGGCCGCGACTCCGAGCGCAAGCTTGAACTCTGCCGATCCACGGCACAGGGAGGAATAGCACAACTACTGTGCAGAGGCCAAGAACACAGATGTAACTTTTCATAACATTTTGAAGGGGGTGAAAAAATATGGGTTTCTTTCGTGTTTTTCTACAAATACAGTGAACTCCCGTTAAGGAAAACTCGAAGGGACCATGATGGTGTGTTCGTATTATCAGACATTTGTCTTATCAATAGCGCTCAAAAAATATTGGCAACACACCCAGGTGCCATGCCAATATACTGCTTGAAGACAGTGAATGAAGTAGACTTTTAATGGAGGAAAAGAAACGAAAATCTTTTTTCATTGCGGAACTTTATGGTAGACTGGTTTTGAGTGCTCTTGTGGGGTTTTATCCAATGCAAGCGCTGACGAGAGCGTACAGGTGCCGTAATATGAAATTAGAACAACGATTTGTGAATATCGAAAAATATTTGTCTTACTTCCTTTATGACAGCCATTAGCTCCTAACAGGAAGCCTTTTATATTAGGGAGGACTCCTTTACGTCCACTTCAATGCAGCCAGGCTGTATCCGAAAGAAGAAATTCCCGTAAATTTTGGAGACCGTTATTACTTTTGAGGGTGGCTGTAAACCCGCTACCTCAAATGGCAAACGAAGCAGACCACAAAAAGGGAACTCCTCGCCTTCTCGGCGGTGACGGTGTGGGACTCGCGACGCGAACCAACGCGAACTCACATGCTCCCGCTGAGAAACAGCATTGGTCAGGAGAGCTGCTACCTTGCAAACAGGGAAATTCTTTCGTCATCGAGTTTTTTTTACTTCTAGATAAAATTCCTTCTAGTTTTGCCGCCCCTCTCCTTCAGAACAGGACCGGCCCTGGAAATCTCGCCATCGCCCATTTTATCTTTGCCTCTGGGCCCACTGGTTGAAGGAGGACGGGGAGACGTTGTAGCGCCTTATCCTCATGTCTTTTATTCTCGCCCCTCCTTCCTCCGGGCAGTGAGTTTAGCTTGGTACGGTGGTTTTATTTTATTTACTTTTCTTTCCTCTCTGGTAAACGTGGATACCCCACAGGCACCCCGCCAAGACTGCCATGTTCGCTACCCAAATGCGCCAGTAGTTGTGGTCACCCCGAAAGTTGTTCGTCTTAACTAAGAGTACGTGCAAGGCTGTTTCCCTAAAACGAATTTGTTTTGCATTGGTCTATGAAAAACTAAACAAATGTTTCCCATGTTGTTCGTACATATGCCGAATATTTGTCTTAACTTGTTTCGTCTTAAAGGAAAGTTCAATGTATATACCAAAATTGAAAAAAGTCGATTCCGCATAGATCTATCAAAAACACGACTACCTCCATGAAACGCGAAAACGGACCGTACTTACTGAATTACAGCTGATGTAAAAGAAAACGACTAAATTATACATTGAAACTAATTTGGTTTCGAATGGGATTTAAACCTCAGCCGCAAGATCCGCGTCCAAGTGTGGTCGCTACAGTGCCAACCGGGTACCGTGCCAGCCGTGAACAAGAATTACTTGGATGCGTGCCGCGTGACAGGTGAACGTGACGGCACCGCAAACACAATCTTGCAGTGAAGAACTCTTTGATATTCACATGCTGTCGCCTTCAAATCACTTACGAAGCTTAAATTCCCCATTATTTTTTTATTAACACTGAAAATATTTTAATAGTTACATTCGGCATCACAAAACGTCCAGCAGAGTTCCCGTTGTCAAAATCTCTGCAGGCTTTCATGTCAAGGCATTGATTTCTGAAAGTCTTTTCTCTTACTGGAGGTTCCTCGCATCACAGCAAATTTCCCCGGAGAAGCTCTGTTTGCTTTTTCAATGTCGTCCTCGTTGACCATTACAGAACGCTATACACCGACGCAACAATACCTAAGGGCACCACAAGGGCCACCTTGGCGATAACCAACACGGAGTGAACTCGCCACCTGCGCCTCCATCAGGACGTCCCATCAGAAGTGGCCAAGAAACCGCATTTGCGCTTTTAATAACACAACCACAAGTGAATAAAATAATCATAGATGCCAAAAGGCATACTTCATCTACAGAGAGGTTGGGTGTCTATCGAAGCACTTTAAGTACTCAAGAAATGCCGCACTTCCACCAACGAAAAGGTGGAGCATATATGGACGCCGGCACACTTCCGGTTGGAGGGCAATGAACTAGCCCACCAACTCGCCCGAGAAATGGAATACCAGGACAGAGGAGTCCGAGCCACACGCCATCACTAGCTCCAACGACATAACGCAATACTACAAAGAACAAAGAACAGCTGTTCCCTGACCAACACAAGTCACAGAAAAGAGGACCAACAATCAATATACAGACAGATACAGTCTAGGTCCTTTTCGACACACCTATCCTTCAACATAAGACGTTTTTGTAAACGCTAACCCGAAATTGCCCCTTTCGGAAAAAAGAACACCAGGCATGCTTCCGCCCCATAATCCGAGAATGGGATTTTACCAAAAACACCCCTCTATCCCTCAACCATTCCCCCACTACCCCCTCCCTC
This sequence comes from Haemaphysalis longicornis, assembly GCA_013339765.2. Lineage (NCBI taxonomy): Eukaryota > Metazoa > Arthropoda > Arachnida > Ixodida > Ixodidae > Haemaphysalis > Haemaphysalis longicornis. The sequence goes on along the minus strand of JABSTR010000910.1, from coordinate 7,568 downwards.
CCCGAAAGATCGGAGACCCTATTGATCAGCCCCAATCTGGAAGACCAAATCAAGCTGGCTACCAGGGGACAAGAGGGCAGAGAGGCATATGAGTCGGGAGAGATTCCCGGATTTCGGGAGAAGATCGTAAATCTGGTTTCATCTCTCTCTCTCTCTCTCTCTCTCTCTCTCTCTCTCTCTCTCTCTCTCTCTCTCTCTCTCTCGCAAGCTATCTAAAAAATAGAGCATAGCAGTTTATAAAACTATAAAGTAGAAGAAGCTCTTGCGGGCGTAGACTTGTAGAAAACTTCATCCTAAAGTGCTGTGGAAGCCGCCAGATGAAGATCACATGCTTTTTCAAATTAATAACAATGTAGAAATGTACAACAGAACAATTTTCTGTTGTAATGTCACGTTGTCGTGTTCCTGGCATTTAGTTTTAAATGCCACAAGAAGAAAGGTAATGATCAGCTTGTTTATAGTGTGTTCACCGCCTAGAGTAATGCGTTTTAGTATTAAATTTTTTTCGCGACCCAGATTGCCGATTACTTGGAGCTCTACTGTTACCTCTACTGTTAGAACTAATTTCGTTATATAATGACCTAATTTACAGTCCCAACGAGGTTCTAATGCATCCCGATTGCACAGTAATGAAATACCAAGGGTTTGTTAGAATATTGCTTGCGTAGCTCGAATTTGGACCTACAATCCAGATATCGTGGTGTCACGTGCATGCTATCGCGTGCATGGGCAGGACGCCTTGGCGAGCGCCTGTATTTTTAGGGACTCAGCGACCGAAGGTCCAGCGGTAAGACTGGCTACTTGCGAAGATTTTTTGGCAGTGTTCTAGCAGATGCCGACAAAATTTCCAAAATAATATTCTGAAACCAGTCGTGTTTTCTTCACAACGCCATAGCACCATAGGATTTCCTCGTGGAGTTGCATGATCTCTGCGCTCTACCGAAACAAGGAACTTTCCAGTGGGAAGAGTCAGCATTGTTTTTGTACTTAGTATTTTGCGCTGACAGTGCGTGTCCGTATGTAGCATGCTAGAACTGGCGGCAAACTATACAACAGCATAAGCTGCACTTCTGCCAATTTTTATCTGCGTCTGACTGCCCGTTTCATCGTTTTTTCAGAATGCTACTCCTGTGGTCGCCAAATGCAAATCTACCAAATACCTTTTTAAGGTGAAATATTCGCGCAGAAGACTGCACTTCTTGGGAACAGTGGAGAGATGAAAGGTGAAAGCCCTATGTTGCCCGTTTCATGTGTTCGCTTATTGCACAATACTCCTGTGGTCGCAAATGTTTATATGGTTTACAAATGAAATTGGGAACAGTTGAAAGGTGATTCGCGCAGATGCAGGTCTTCAGGTACATACACTTATTGTGATATTGGCTATATGTGTTCGCTTATTGTTTACTTGTTTGACGCAAATGTTTATATGGTTTACTTGGCCCCTTGCAAACACCGACCCTTCCGAGTAAGCAGAAATATGGACAGGCGTCATTGGTACATACGATAAAACTTATTGTGATAATTGGCTCGGCCATCTAAGGTCGCAGAGTCATATATCTTGGCCCCTTGCCACCAGACTAATTTCCGCGTAACAGAAATATGGACAGGCGCATAACTACGATAAAATAGTGGTCAACACAAGTAAGGGCGCATCTTTTGTATTCAGTTCCAAATCGCAGAGAACTACAGCGTCCACCCCTGCCACCTTGTGGGAGCCCTTTCTAATTTCGCCGCAGATCCCGTTAAGATGGGTTTGCTTCCTCATTAGAGAAAACCGTCAACACAAGATTTTTTAAGGGCGCATCTTTTGTATTGCAACTTGTTCCAAATTTCCACCCCTACCAGGAACTTGTGGGAGCCCTTTCTAATTCGCCGCAGATATACGTCTGGCATGGGTTTGCTTCCTCATTTAGAGAAAACCTAGAAACAGGATTTTTTGGTGCAACTTGATCCTCCAGGAATCACCATCCTCTGGGCCCCCCGAACTTTGCTGAGCATCAATACAGTCACTGGCAATTTAAAAACCGCATACCAACCGGACCTGAATCACCATCCTCTGGGCCCCCCGAGACTTTGCTGAGCATCAATCAGACAGTCACGTCCTCAACACCGTCAACCTGCTCACATACATGATCGCAGTACCACAATGCTTCCCTACGACCGATAGTAGCCGTCTTCGTTTCCCCTCACTTTATAGTTCCTTTCCGCTAGCAACATCGATCCTTGCATTATTGCAGGGGGTAGTCGGAGCAACATCGATCAGTGGTTCTTGATTAGTTCCCCAACGTGATTAGGGCTGATCGTGCGTGTCTGGCACGCACGCACGATTCGGTAGCACAGCGGTGTTTGTTTTGGCTGAGAGTTTATCGGTCAACGCCGAACGGCGCTGGGTCAACGCCGAACCATTGCCAACAACACCACCAGTCATCCACACTTCCTGATGACGTTCTTCAACCGGTCAAAGTACCCTTTCAAAGTACCCTTTCTGCAGTTCCTTTGCGTGGGAATGGACCGTTCGGAATTTTATTACATCTGCATCAAAAACAATTGAGTAGCCCTCACAACAAATTATCGCAAATTTATGCAATTACCCGTGCAATCCCCACCCGCTGTGCTTCTAAGGACACTGATTCTCTCGGCCACGATTTAATTTTGCACTACGGCGCTTCTCAGCAACTGCTTACTAGCACAGGCCGCTACTTCTTTCAATTGTTCCACCACTCTCCCGACCTTAGGCGACAGAGCGCGACCTCGCCGCTGCGTGCCACCCATAAACTAATGGTCTCAGATATGGGTTAACAGGGCATCTGTAGGGGCTTCTTGGTGCTGGGTAGCTTGAATTTAAAGCGCTTAAACTTTGACTAGTAAACAAGGACGAGAAAGACTACAAAACAGGACGAAGCGCAAACTAACAACTGATTTATTAGTTTGCGCTTCGTCCGGTTTTGTAGTCATTCTCGTCCTTGTTTACTAGTCAAAGTTAAGGCACTCTCCATTGAAGCTATCAGATTATGAGGTTTAATGCGCCGAAGGTACACCTTGGCTATGAGGGGCGCCGTAGTGGAGAACTCCGGAGTAATGTGGGGGATCTGGGGATGTTTATCGCGCGCCGAAATATCAATGTACAAGTATTTTGGCTTTTCGCATTCCCCTAAAACCAGCCACCGCTTACCGAAATCGTACCCGCAACCTTGTGCTTAGCAAACTCATGGTCCCCCGGAAGGACAAAACCACACACACATTAGATTGCTTGCCCCTCACGGCTGAAGCCATTGATCAAGCGACAGAACGTTTACCTTCGCATTTTTATTTTCACCGTTATTATTTTTGCATTGTTTCACAATGCTGCCCTACGAGCGATAGTAGCCGTCTGGGTTTCCCCTCACTTGATAGTTCCTTTCCGCTCGGACGGCCCAGCATTACTGCTGGGGGTCTCGGAGGCATAAAAATGTGAAATAAACGTGTTCAACAACAACTCCATGTTCCTGTCCACCAGTCCCTTCCACTAGGAGATTTAATTTTCTTCCGTCACATTTGCATAAAATTGAGCCGGTAAACATTCTCGAAGATTTTCTCTCTTCTGCACGTCCCTGAGGCTACCCTGTTTCTGAACACCTTGTTGCCCTCGCTTGCATCACCGACACAGTGCACCACTGATGTCATCGCTCTGGTGGATTTCTCCTGTCAGTTTGCCCGTACCCGTAGGTCTGCTTCGCAGACGGCGCAAAAATTTCTCGTTACCTCAAACACGAAAGCTACCCTTTTCCTGCATTATGACCTGCCTTGCTGCCGTCAAATTCTCGTCACGTGGAGCCTCTGAAAAACTTCTTCCATAGTGCACCGGGTACTTACTACGTAATCCTTCAGGTCATTACCGGTACTAACGAGATTTGGCATCCTGTTACTTCTGCTTGACTCATGAGTGAGCCACAGACATGCATCATTTCATTCGTCTGAAGTATTACTGCTTCTTCAACACTAGTTGCGTTTCCTACTCAGCTTTCGCTCTCCGATTTAGCGCCACGGGGGATAGGTGGGAAGGTGACTTTCCGGGCCCGGTTCACTAAGCAAAGTGTACCTCGTTTATATACCAGGTGTACGGAGAATATAGAAGACAAATGGGGCCCATATTATGTATCACGGCGCACAAGCCCCAGAGGAAAAGAGGAGGCTACGAACGTAGGGCATGATCGCCAGCTCCCCTTCACCACGGCTGTTTATGCTGGTTTTTCAAGAAATACAGATGCCTTGCACCAGCTTCCCCGTAACATTATATTGTAAACAAACATCTGGCACTGCGAAAGGGCGGCATTGACACTGTTGAGTAGTGCCTCATGCGTAGTTGGTCTGTCCTCTTCATTGGCACCTGGCAGATCGCGAGCGATAGCGCTGAACGCTTTCTTTTTCCATGTTTTTCCTCTGGCTGATCAACTGTAGTACGCAGAGGTTGCAGGCTTACTTCAGAAATTCTGTGTTCGAGATTGTCAGTAGTAGTGCATAGTGGTTAAACAGGAACAATGGGGGGCGGGAGGGGGGGGGACGGTGGTCATTTAACGTACAGCATAGACATTAGTGCGGACGCAAGCACTCAAACAATGTAGAAAGCGAGACAGCACATGTAACATGCATCTGAGCAGCAACATGGCGGGGCAATTATCCCATGCCTGTAGAAAAAATTGAAATACGAACACAGCAGCAACGACATTTATTATTGAAACAACAATGAAAATAGCAGCGTAACATGAATTATACATGTATAGTGTCCACAGATTACTTTGAGCTCGTTCGCCCAGACACTCCTTGGCAGGATAGATCATTTGTTCAAGAAATAGAGCACGTTAAACAAACCACACACAAGAAGAAGGGCGGAACAAACAGGCATGCGCCTCCTTTCGGCGTTCTTCATTCAGTGTCGTTTGTGTTTATGTCTCTCCTATTTTTAGAAAAAGTATGGGGCTTTTCCGCGCAACAATGTGTTTGACTGATTAAAGCATGTGGCAACTGTTCCACATCGACCAATCTGTGGTATTGCGGTGTGAGATTTATCTGTTGTAAGTAATTCAAGAAAAATATATGTTGAGCACCTTTTATCAAGGTTGCCTTGTCATGACAAATTCCTGATATAAAACTGCTCTATCAATGATTGTGTCCACGTCTTCTTGGATAAGATGGCAGCATCACAAAAGGCACCTATATTTCGCATTAGAGTGTTTCAACCTAATCAAATAAACTAGTAAACTTAGCACATCGACAATTCAGAGTAAAAAGGAGGGGAGGGGACAATCGTACGCAAAAGCACCTGCGAAACACAAGATCACGGTCGAACTAGTATATCTCTCGCTAGGACCCTTGCAAGTGCAGTCCGCTAAATATTGAAACAGCGCCTGAGGTTGTTACAATCATCGGTAGACTCCATCTTTAGACGCACACCTCTTCGTTCCAGGTGTCGTAGACAGTTCCTGAGCAAACCTGGGCAAGGCCGTTCATACATTCTTCGATCTGTGCGCCCGTCCTGTTATTCGATATCCACAGCCGGCAACCTGTACGCACAAAGAATGATGTTCATAGTGATTGGATTAGTGCGGTATTCTCGATCACATTCTACCAAATGTTTACGCAAGCTAGATACATGCTCCGCATATTTCTGGCATGCAAAGACGCATGCAGGGTCATCCACACGCCCAGGAGGTTATACATGTAAGCCTGCATATCTTCACACAGACAGACACACACACGCACCCACAAATATCTATATCTATATATACATATATAAATACAGAAAGATAGGTCGGCAGTCTACTACGCCAAAGGAGGCATAGGGGTGTGGTTAGGCTCTTTTTTTACTACGGTTAATGAAGTTACGATTTTTTATATACGGAAGAAATAAAGAAAGAAAAACACGCGCCCAGAGTGGAAACCGAACCCACGCCTTTTGTTCGGTCCCCACTCTGGGTGCGTGTTTTTCTTTCTTTCTTTCTTTCGTATATTTAAAAGAAATGTTAACTTCATTAACCATAGTAAAAAAAGAGAGTAACCACACCCCTATGCCTCCTTTGGCGTTGTAGACTGCCGACCTATCTTTCTGCATTTCCTCAACGAGCCCCTCATTTCTTCACTACATATATATATATATATAGATATATATATATATATATATAATATATATATATATATATATATATATATATATATATATATATATATATATATATATATATATGAATTCCATGAGTTTTGCAACGGGCCAGAAGAAACGTTCAGGTAAAAGATATGAACAACTTTGCGATTAACTTCTTTTTATAAATTGGTCCAACAGTCATGGAAGTGGAACTTCCTTCTGTAGGGACAATCTTACAACGCCTTGTAAGATTCTCCCTGAAGAAGGAAGTTCCACCTCCGAAACTCTTGGACTAATTTATAATAAACAAGTTAACCGCAAAGTTGGTCATATCTTTTACCTGAATATATATATATATATATATATATATATATATATATATATATATATATATATATATATATATATATACGGTCGAACAAAAGAAGTTTCCAATGGTCCAGAAAAAATATCAAAAAGTAGAGTCCGACGCAAGTCTCAAAAAAAAAAAACAAACACGTTTACTAACGTTTCGACTGGTGGTCCAGTCTTCATCGGAGTAACATTTACAGTACACTGCAGAACGCTTTTATAGGTGCGTGTGGAGAGAGGAGGCAGTTGCGCTACAGTGCGCCCTCTTTGAAAGAAATCATACGTCATCATTCAGCAAAACAAGAAAAAACGCAAGACATACACATGAGAGGGAATGCACTGCCCTCCCTCTTTTTTGGGAGAAAAGGTGCGCTACAATGCGCCCTGTTTAGAAGTAGTTATTGGCAAGTGGTACAACAAAGAGAAGAGAAAAATGCAAAGGGGCGTCTAGGAAGGAGGTAAATTGGCGCCTCTCCTCATAGGAATTAACAGAAGAAGGGGGGAGGGGAAGAGAAAGGAGTAAAGGCGGCAGAACGAGATAAGGAAGTGGGGAACGCGCGTCATCACGTCATCGCTTTTCGTCTTAGGAACGTGTCAACAGAAGAAGCGGGGTGAAAGCGGCAGAACGAGATAAGGAACTGGGGAGCACGCGTCAGCGCGCCTTCGCTTTTCGTCTTAGGAATGTGTCACGTGAAGCCGGCGCTATGTGGCTAAGCCGGCGCTAAGAGGCTAATTGAGTGAACCTGGAGGGATAAAGCCGGCGCTGGTATGCCTAAAAAGAGGATTGGTCACGCAAGAAGCGAACGGAAGAAAGGCGAGTAATTATTGTGGCAAACATGTCAACGCGCCGCGCCTACGCAGGGGGTCACCCAGAACGGCGCGGAGTTTGAACTTCGCGAAAATAGCGGGTGGCTGCGCGGCGTGTGCCCGAAATTGGATCAATTTTGTTACTATTAAATGAATGAAATGGGATTCGACGTGACGGCAAAGGAAGTTAGGTGGCTTGGTGTGCCCTATTATTGTTGAACCTTAATCTAATGAGGTTCGGTCTGGCCAACAGTTGCAGGTTGCAGGTATTGCACTCGAGCAGAAACTACGA
>JABSTR010000909.1:0-48982 GCA_013339765.2 Haemaphysalis longicornis | reverse complement strand
AACAGGCACAGCTCCGGCGGCTCCGCCGGCAGGTCCCAGAGCGCAGGGAGTGTGCACAACGGCGGAAAGCCAAGCGCCCTTCGCCTTTCCTCCCACTCGCACTCCTCCTTTCTCTCTTTCGCGTCTGAGCGTCCGGGCAATTTATTTCACGCAGCCGGAGGCGTCAGCAGGAGTGGCTGTCGAATTCGAGGACTTCTCACAGCCTTGGACTTCGTGGATGGGTTCCCATTGCTGCTGTCTGTGTTTTTAATGTTCAGTGTGTAATACGCTTCAAAGGCGAACCGCACCTTCTTGCTTCTGGAGACGTTACTTCGGCTCAAGCCCACTGCCCTGGTCCGTACAGTTCTGGAGGCCGCCACCAACATTACGAAGCAGACAGCTCGAACGTGTTTGTTTTCAATACCAAGTTATGCCTTTTTCAATCTTACTAGTGCATCCTGCATTTTCGAACCACCCCTACTAAAAACTCAGTGGGAATGCTTCATGCTGTTACCTATTGTTCCCCCAGCATATATCTATCGCAGAGATTGTGTCAATGTCTTTTTATCTTATTTGTGTTTATGACATTTTAATGCCTAGTAGTGTTCCAGCTGAGTTTTTTTTTAGTGCCAGATATTTGTTTTCCAAAATTTATTTGTAATGTTTTTTTAAATGTGTTATAAGAAGGGCTCCCTTTTCTGTTTTGTGAAGCACTCACTAACGCACAGAAGGCCATTTTGCTTTTATTTAATAATTTTAACTATTCTCCGACTGCCATATTTCTGCTGCAGATCTTAGTCTTTCCCTTTGTATTTTTAAAGATAATGTCATTACCTTTTGTTTTAATTTGATGTTTCTAATACAGGGGTTCTCAGTTCGTTTCCCGTATTTTTATTTGTGAATTTTTCTTGATGTGTCCTAAATAGAAGCTACGTCTCTTTCGGCAGGAAGGTGGAGTAGGAACGGTTTTTTCGGCTGGGATATTTTAATTTCGAATAATATTTTTTTGTGTGAAAGTGCAGAACGAACCAATCGTTTGTATTATATTTTCTTGGAAAATAAAGTCGACTTCGTTTATTCATTTTGCTGTGTTTTAGGATTACTTGTGCTTAGCTGTTTGCTTGTAACTGTCTACCTTACCGTCGTGAGCAGGGTGAGGGGGGTTAGGAAACACGTTGCCTCGCAGCGAGTAGCAAAGCGCTGTCATGGCGTAACGGAATGCTTTCCAAGAGAGCGTAGTAGTACCCTTCTGCGGTATCAGGTAACGCCGCAGCGAATAGAGCTTGTTCACTCCTAAAATGGTATTGATGGTATTGTAATTCTTATACAGTATTCAGGTTTTAAAACTACAAGGGGGTAACTAACTCCCACGAGGAGTTTTTCGCATCTCGTTTTGGCGGAACACGCGCCACTCCTAGGCCAATGCTTCAAAAAGGGTTGAAATATGGGACAAACGTTCTTACTCCTAGACAGAGCGCCCAGCCCTTCTCGACTTCTTAGAGTGTTACGTTAATCTCACCTAATTCGGTGTCTTTGCCAACCCAACAAAAAACACAAGATTACCATAACTTCTGGCCGATTCTAGTTACTTTCAATTTTGGTAAGCTAGCAGACTGTCACATCAATACCTTACAGAAATACCACTTTGAATACACGCCACATATGTTTCGCCCTTACGACACTGTATTTCGCACTTGTACTAACGTATGCCTGTGGTTTCTTGTCAAAAAGTAGTCTTGTAAAAAAAACATTCGGCCAAGCCAGCCAAACGCCCTACGGGAACAACTAGCCCTAGCCTATCACATCCAAAATATGAAGACAAGATGCACACCACTTTTTCCAGCGTAGTAAAAGTGTATGTGTGTGGTTGACGCTACAGCAGGCAAGCCAAAGAGCCAGAAATCACTGTTTTGCGCGGTAATTTAGTATGCCATAGCCGTGTCTAAAATTCTATGGCACACTGATACTACTGTAGTACTTTGAGAGCAGTATTTACAGAAAATTTTAATATTTAGAAAGCTGGACTAGGAAAACACATGATTAAGGATAAACGGGGAATACTTAGGCCTTTTGAGCTTTGCGGAAACATAGTGTTTTTGAGTGAGACTGCAGAATACCTGCAAACAATGGTTGAGGAACTAAATCAGCAAGCGCGGCCGTAGAGCTAAAAATAAAACCTAAATGACGGGGATAAGCATGCCAAAAGCGTCCTCTTATGAATAGGGAAGAAAACGCTAGAAGAAGTAAAGAATGTGACTGCCTCGGACGGATGGTTAGTGCTGACACCAACCACAATGGAGAATCTGGCGAAGAATAGCTATGGGTAGGGCAACACTCGCCAAGCACTCCCAAATAATGAAAAGTATGGTACTACAGCGATACAATGAAATAGGAGCAACGGAGCCCATGACTTTCAGTAAGCATCTCGGATCCTGGTGACAATCCGGGTATGCGCAGTGAGGGTAAGTTGGAGAGTTCGTGTCTAACCTTGGTATAGAAAGGACATCGTTCGGAGCGTGCGCGTTTCGGTTTGTCTTCTCCCTTCGGCGGCTGCTCACGCGAGCGTTATTTTAACTTCGTCGCGGCGCTGAGTGAAAACGGCGTAGGCAGGTACTTTTCTTCATTTTTTAGGAAGAGCTACGCTACGCTACCTCGGGCAGTCTTCGCGGTGCGACCAGTTTTCACCTAGAGCTAGAGATCAAGCCACACCCCCTTCCGCAAGCGCCCGGCAGAGCAGCGGCCCGATGGCGGGAATAGGCGGCTGGGTAGAGATAGGCGAGGAGGAAGGAGATGCGATGATGATGACGCTTAGCGGCTTCACCTTTGTAACGGGGTGGCTTTGCACAGCTACCTTAGTCGTAACGCCATTGAACAATCACGTCGACAGAAAAAAAAACAAAAAAAAAACAACCTTTATGAATTTTCGGGATAGTTTCACTTCTATGCTCGCAAGTCATCCCAGATTGTTCTCCGCACTCTTCCAACCAAAACTTCCAACCAAAATTCTTACTTTCGTTTACTATACTGCTGTCCAATTCGGTTTTCCATTATTCTAAAGCCAAGGGCTTCCGGAACCTGGATGATTATCCTCACTGAGGACTGAAACGGATACCTTTGCACTTAGTTACAGTATGTCGCATGGTTTCTAGCTGGCTTCCTGTCGCAGCCTCCGCAGAGTTCTTCCTGCACCGGCTCGCGGATAAGCTTTTTTTTCTGCAAGCAACCCGCCCGGGCTTCAAAAAGCAATGTACTCCCTTTGGTATTATCCAAGAACTTTTGCTCGTGATCCCCCGTTTCCCGATTCTGTATATACCTAAGGAGATCTTTGCGTCCATTCTCTTGCGCGCTTCCTCCACGTGCGTTTTACCCGTGTCGCCATGTGATGGAGGAAGGTGAGGAGGCCGCCGCCGCAGCGATGAGCGCGCGCCACGAAGAAAGGCCAAGAGCCAGGAGGCAACGTGCAGCACAGAGGCGTATGTGATTGAGGAAGACGAACATCCAGCTGTGGTCGCTGGTACAACGGCGAGGCTTAAACAACACCGTGAAGCGAGAAGGCGGAACACGCTACCGAACTCCAGACTAGCGCAAGGAAGGACCATCCTTTCGTCATATCTGTGGAACCGAGGTTTCAAATGGAACTTTCCACCTATCAACCAGTACAATCTCTCAATGGGGAGCCAGTTTAGACCTCGTTTTGTAGCGGGATCCTCCCTGTTTAACACTGTGTATCGGCTAAGTTGCCACCAAGCCTCACTACTTCACTTATAACCGCCGTGTCTTCATAGACAAACAGTGTGTTCATCGGAACATGTCTATATATCGTTGCGAAACCACACGTGACCGCACGTCGACACTGGGCCTAGCCAGGGCAGTGAAGCTTTCGGTATAAACTAGGTTTAACAAAGTAAATCACAGCGATTATGTTTTTCGTGTCGAGCGCCCAACAAGCGATGAAAGACGACGGTGTTTGCATACCAAGGTTGTCACGAACTCTAGGAAGTTGTTTGTAGTGCGCATACGCGGCCCGTCTCCAGGATGCGCGCATCTACTAAAAACGATGCGCTCCGTTGTTCGTATTTCCATGTATCAATATTGTATGTCGGGTCATTCAAAAAAAATTGAACCAGTGCATAGTACTGTTGATGCTAAACGGATCATGGAACGAATAATGTTAGGCGTTACACTCAAAGACCCGAAATGCGCTACCTGGATCAGCGAACAAACTAGAGTAGAAGATATATTTAAAATAGAGAAAAAGAACTGGTCGTGGGCTGGCCATATAGTGCGGCAAACCCACAACCGGTTAACAATTAGGGCAACAAAGTGAATACCAAGAGATGGGTCCAGAACAAAGGCAAGGCCGCTGAACCGAAGGAGGGACGAAATAAAGAAACTCGGGGTTAAACAGTAAACTCGAACAGCGGAGTGCAGGAGCGGTTGGCGGTCAATGCGAGAGCCTTCTTTCTGCAGTGGACCTGCGTAGGCTGTGAGGATGATCATTACTTCCAGAAGAATAAGAGCGCGTATAAGCTAATTACACGGGCGAAAAGAAAGCAAGATAGGAGAAGAAAATAGCGCAAAGAGAAAAGAACCATGGTCACGCTAATGAAAGAGAATCGTATTGGCCGCCTGAAAGTAATTTTTCTGGTTGATAAGCGGATTAAAACATCAAAGTAAAAAAACGACGCATTTGGAAAAATAGTACAACAGAAAGGTGAGGAAATCGCTCTACGTGACCTATATCTGATGTCGGTGCTGCGTCTACTGCAATGGACTGTGAAGCATCTACCTCAGTAGCAGCTGTGAAATATGGTCGCCTGCGGAAGTACCCCAGAAAAGACGATGGAAATGAACAAAAAAATCTAGCAATGTGACAAAAAGTGCTGTTCGCTGCGTCAAACTACCCCGAAAACACTGGAAAGCAAAAAAATAGCTCAAAAAGTGCTGTTTCTATCAACTACCGCCGCCCGAAAACACCCCAGCAGTTGTGACGTGGATATTACATTTGTTTGTTTGTTTGTTTGTCTTTATTTGCATCTTGAACAAACGTACATGACGCTGGGAGCGGGCAGTAAAAGCTGTCAGAAATCGACAGCTTGACAGAGCTGCAAGCTCCCAAGCACTTGACAGCGTTACGGCAACGTCAAATACAACTTGTATCTTGAAAAAAAAAGAAGAAGAACAAAAGAAATAGACGAAATTAACTACCAACGCAGTAAATACGCAGAAACCGTAATGGGTACTACAGGTACTTTGGCATTACACAAACTGCACATGCTATCATGTCTTATAAAATGAATATACAAAGAATACGATATCATGTATCATACAAAGAATATATATATTTTAACGCCTCACATACTTGGACATGTGCATGATGGATGGGCAATCCCTGGGCTAGAAGAGGGAGAGGAACGATCCCCAGGCGTGTGCGTTTGGAGCCCCGTTAAATTGCCGCAGCTTTTCCTCGATGCGACGCACGCACCTTGAATACACGTTTAATCGGCTGAATCTCCCTTTATCTTTAACCGTTATTCTTTCCCTGGGTGCTTCCGTCATAGGATATTGCCACAGAGATGTCGTGATCGCCTTTCATTCCTTTGTTGCGGCGACAGGCCGGATGCCCTGCTAGATAGCTATGCCTTCATTCGCAAGTTTTTTTTTCCTGACAATCCTGTTCATCCAAAAGATTTTTTTTTTCTACTCTCAATGTTTTGTCTCGTACTTCATAGTTTTTTTTTTCTCTAAATAAACCGGGTCACAGCCTAATTATTACTGGCAGCTTCTTGGCCAATCCCCCGCGTGGGTACGCGCCATAACATAAGGAACCAACCAACCAACCAACCATTCCTGTGAAGCTTCTCCGTCCTGTCCAGGAAATAAACCTCCCTTTTACCGTAACAGACTTGGTGGAAGGTGCGGGGTAAACCCAGCGGACAACGGCGTCACTGGATCTTCGCCGAAGCCGTCGCGTAGCTGGCCTCTCGCCCGTCCGAGAAGTCATGGCGCCCCCGGCTCAAGGCAACTCTTCGGCGACACCGCCCGGCGGCTGGCAGCTGCAACGAGAACCACGGAAGTTTGAAGGCAAAGCGGAAGAAGACGTCGATGACTGGCTCACCCATTACGAACGAGTGAGCAAGTACAACCGTTGGAATGCGGCAGACAAGCTTGCAAACGTCGTATTTTCCTTGGAGAAGACCGCCCTGGTGTGGTGTGACATCAATGAAGCGAAATGTACGACGTGGGATCGGCTAGTGGAGTTAAGAAAGGTTCGGTGACGCTGAAGCCAAGAAGAAGCGAGCGGAGCAGACTCTTCTGCAGCGAGCTCAAGTCCCAGGGGAAAGCTGCACCACCTACATTGAAGAAATTCTGCAGCTGTGTAGAGTAGTGAACGCCGAAATGCCTGAGGACGACAAGGTGGGCCATCTACTGAAGGGAATTGCTGAGGATGTCTACACATTCCTCATTAGCAAGGAGCATTTGGACACCGTGTCGGATGTAATTCGGCATTGCCGCAAGTTCGAAGCGCTAAAACAACGCCGTATAACTCCAAAGTTTGGCCGCTTATCCAACGTGACTACTGTCGCAAGCGTTGACAGCACGTCTCCCGCTGATCTCGCGGCTACCATACGGCAAATAGTCCGTGAAGAGTTGCGGCTACATGAAGACGTCCCAAGCAAGCAGCAAGCTTCTCTGAACGCTATCTGACGAAAGAGGCTGCGTGCCGGTGCCCTTGTGTCCACAGTGAATGCATGAATCCGTCCATCAACGCTGCAAGCATTGACCCCCACCGAGCCGCGGGAAATCTTAATGGTCCCTATCACTGGGACGCAGATTTTTGGTGGCCAGGTCGCTTTCCTCGTAATCTATATGCCGACTATTACGAACCGAATCTACAACTGGATCACTCGAACACAGGCAACTACGAGGTTGGCCAGCGTGCCTACCAACCAGATATGCGATATGCGTCTTTTGAACGGTCAGATACGGGGCGTCGGCCGCCTGTTTGCTATCGCTGTGGCATGACGGGGCACATCCAGCGATTCTGCCGGCGTCGACGCCAGCTGCCAACATACAGGGCCCCAGACGCATACCCTCAACGTTCTTCCTACAGGCTTGACTCATCGTGGCATCCGGGAGTACTTCCGACCCCCTCCGGACAAAATGCGCAGCGAAGTGGTTCTCCTTCATCGGATCGCAGCCTGACACCACCCACAATGCGCCAGAGGCGGTCGCCACCGCCTCGCCGCCGCCCGATGTCACCACCCCCGGGAAACTAACCGGTGCGGCTAATGGGGGTGAGGTCGCTAGACCGTCTGTAATCGATAAACCTCTGCCTGTTTCTATGGACAAAAACAAAGTTCAAGTTTCGGTCGATGGAGTTTCAACAATGGCTTTAGTGGACACTGGAGACACCGTTTCTGTTATGAGTTATGCGTTCAAGGAAAGACTTGGCAGCAAAGTAATGTTCAGCTGGGATCAGCCTCTTTCGCTCTGGGGAGTTGGTGGCAAATGGCTCCGACCTATGGGTGTTTGTAGTGTGAACGTCTCGGTGGCCGGGAAAACGTTTACAGTGGAGTTCGCGGTGCTTCCCAGTTCCACACACGACGTCATTCTCGGGATGGACTTTTTACGGGCATGTGGGGCAACCGTTGACTGTGGCGCCGGTGAACTTTCAGTGAGCAGTCTTCTCTTTCCCTTGTCTGCGACGATTCTCCAGCTGAAGAAATTCTGATTGTTTGTGACGACGTGGTTCTGCCAGCACACACAGCATCGCCCATCACGGTGGCCGCTTCTGACATCCCTGTCAGCTCCCTGGACGCCTTTGTGGAGCCACTGGCCGGGAACTGTGTGAAGAAAGACGTTTTGTTGCCGCGGTGCCTTATTCGCATCATCAATGGTTTTTTTTTTATTGTGGGTGTTGAACTGCTCCGCTCATAACGTAGTTCTACCTAGATGCATGAAACTTGCCCGTTTTGAGGCTCACGCGAGCGCGTCTGTTGCTGTGGTGTGTGAAAGTGAGCCTCAGGTTGCCACTAGCGGCGTGCCTGATTCTAAATTTTTGTGCATGATTGACAAATCACTCTCCTCAACTGAGCGTGCTACGCTGGTGACCGTTCTATCCCGACATGCTTCTTTGTTTGACTTCGCCCAAGACGGCACCAACATCCGGATCCCGTCTTCACGTGCGCGTCACACAATTGAAACTGGCTCGGCACGTCCAATTCGACAAAAGCCCTACCGAGTCGCCCCATATGAACACAAGGTTATAGCGGATCAGGTCAAAGAAATGCTGCAAAAGGGTGTTGTACGTGAGTCATCAAGTCCGTGGGCTGCACCTGTCATCCTTGCCAAGACGAAAGATGGGTCATGGCGATTTTGCGTGGACTGTCGGCGCCTCAATTCCATTACGAAGAAAGACGTATACCCGCTTCCTCGAATAGACGACGTAATTGACTGTCTGCACTCAGCGTCCTACTTCTCGTCCGTGGACCTACGATCCGTATATTGGCAAATCCCGATGGAACCTGCACACAAGAAAAAACGGCCTTCGTCACTCCTGACTGTCTTTTTGAATTCAACGTGATGCCTTTCGGACTATGCAACGCTCCGGCAACATTCGAAAGGTTCATGGACACGATTCTGCGTGGATTGAAGTGGGAAATTTGTTTGTGTTACCTTGATGATGTAGTAATTTTCGGGCGAACGTTTGATGAGCACAACTGCCGCGTGGATACCGTCCTGAACTGCCTGCAGAGTGCCGGCCTCGTGCTGAATTCGAAGAAGTGCCGTTTTGGCGAGCGTCAAGCGCTGGTTCTTGGCCACATGGTTGACAAGGATGGCGTCCGGCCTGATCCTCGGAAGATTGAAGCTGTCGGCAACTTCAAGCAACCACGCTCAGTGCGCGAGCTCCGCAGCTTCCTGGGGTTGTGCACATACTTTCGTCGCTTCGTTCCTCGGTTCGCGGACTTGGCATCGCCACTTACGCACCTTTTACATGACAACGTCCCATTTCATTGGACACCGGAATGTGAGGCTTCGTTTTCTCAGCTCAAATTTGTTCTGACATCAGGCCCTATTCTGCGTCACTTCGACCCTTCCGCGCCCTCTGAGATACACGCTGACGCGAGTGGAATCGGTGTTGGCGCGGTGCTCGTTCAAAAACATAATCATGTTGAGCATGTTGTCGCCTATGCTAGCCGATGTCTGAGCAAAGCCGAGCGAAATTATACGGTAACGGAGCAAGAGTGTTTGGTAGTTATTTTTGCTGTCCAGAAGTTTCGCTCATACATATACGGACGCCCATTTACTGTGGTCACTGACCACCACGCTTTGTGTTGGCTCACTGGACTTCGCGATCCAGTTGGTCGCCTAGCCCGATGGGCCTTGCGTCTACAGGAATATGACTGTTGTGCGCTACAAGAGCGGCCGCCAACACGCGGACGCCGACTGCTTATCTCGGCTTCCAGCCTCTGAACCCGAAGCAGACGCTGACAACTTTGACGATTATCTGGCAGTGGTTAGCTCCAACTTTCCTGATGCTGAAACTTTCATCGTGGAGCAGCAAAATGACTCCAGCCTACAACCGCTGTTTGCAGTTGCTCATGGTTCCAATTCGTCTCGCCGCTTCGTTATGCGGGACCGGCTGCTTTGGAAGACGAACTACCTCCCGTGGGGTGCCCGTTTTCTTCTTGTTGTGCCAACACGCCTGCGTTCGCACGTTCTGCGCACAATGCACGACGACGCTACTTCCGGTCATTTGGGAACGGTGCGAACCTTGCATCGCACAAAAGAACGCTTCTTCTGGCCGAATATGCATCGCACTGTAGCGCAGTACGTAGCCAGTTGTCAAGAGTGCCAGAAATATAAGCGCCCTACCCATGTTCCATCGGGACTTCTTCATCCAGTTGCACCTCCAAGTTCTCCGTTCGAACAAGTTGGCATCGACCTGCTAGGTCCGTTTCCGCGCTCTTCCACTGGTAATCGATGGGTCATCGTTTGCGTCGACCATCTTTCGCGATACGCGGAAACCGCGGCTGTTCCTACCGCCACCGCTGCTCAAGTGGCACTATTCATGCTGCACTTTCTCATTCTTCGGCACGGTGCTCCTCGGGTGATAATCAGTGATCGCGGTCGCCAATTCGTCGCAGACGTCATTGAAGATCTTCTCCGTCTTTGTACTTCTCGTTTCCGCCACTCCACACCATACCACCCTCAGACAAACGGCATGACTAAAAGCACAAACAGAACTCTTACTAACATGCTCGCCATGTACGTCGACTCGGACCTAAAGAATTGGGACGAGCTGTTTCCTTTTGTCACATATGCATACAACACTGCGACGCATGAGACTACAGGTTATAGTCCGTTCTTCTTGCTGTACGCTCGTGTTCCTCCATCTTGCCGTTTTCGCTGCATTGTGAGCCCTCGGTTGCGAAGACGCTGTGCCTTGCCGAAGAGGCTCGCCGCCTTGCAAGACTCCGAACTGGGGCGTCGCAGACGCGTTCTAAGAAGCGCTACGACAGTCGGCAACAATTCGTCTCTTATGCAAAAGGTCACTTGGTCTTGCTATGGACCCCAATACGAAAGCGCGGCCTGTGCACTAAGTTTCTGTCACGCTACACAGGCCCATTCGTTATTGTTGATCGCTTGAGCGACGTCACGTACGTTCTGTCACGGCTCACTACGACTGGACGCCGAGCAACAAGACGCAACTGGCTCACATCGCCCGCTTGAAGCCATTCATTCCGCGCTGTGAACAGTGACTCACCCTGCGGGTTTCGTCTGTGAAGGGGGGAATTGTAACGCCTCACATACTTGGACATGTGCATGACGGATGGGCAATCCCTGGGCTAGAAGAGGAAGAGGAACGATCCCCAGGCGTGTGCGTTTGGAGCCCCGTTCGTTCCTGTGAAGCTTCTCCGTCCTGTCCAGGAAATAAACCTCCCTTTTAGCGTAACAATATCAATTATTATACAAAGAATAGCACAGTCAAAGATAGGTCTATACAGTGAAGAAAAGAAAAAAAACGAATTAAAAGAAAATACAATTTTTGTAGGGAAATCGATACGAGGCAATCGATAGAGCAAAGAGTAGTCTTTTTGACATCATATGTACCGATGCGCAACAAACAATTAGCACATTCAACATTTTTAAAATACTGTCGTAGTTCTTGGAAAGTCGTTTCGGGGAGTGTAATGTCCTGGCTAATTGAGTTCATTTAAGAGTATTGGAAGTTTGTTTTGTAGGGTTTGCAGTCCATATGTAGTTTTGTACATTGGGACCCAGAAGGGTTCAACTTGCCTTGTTCGGTATGTTTTGGTGCTTTCTAGAAGTTTTGCTAGTTTAGAAAAAAAAAGGGGGTGTTGTTAAGCGTAGCCTGCTTTACTGCTTTACACAGTAGGTAATCGAACGTTTTTGCAATAGGCATTATATAATATTTCGGGAATAAATGTTGTGTAGGTGAACGCGTAGGAAGGTTTTCAAGAAGTGTAATACCTTTTTTGTAATCTGTGTATACTCTGTAGATTAGTTTGCTTAGTTGATGCCCATACAAGTGGCAATAATTATTTCTGGATAAAAACAAAGTATTATATACTAAATAAATAATGTTACGCGGTAATATGCGCCGGTGGCGGTACATTAGGCCAACTACCTGTGATAACTTCGCGATTAGGGAAGTTAGGTGACTATCCCATGAGAGGTTTTCGTGAAAAATTATCCCTAAAATCTTAATTCTTGGTACAATCTCCGCAGCGGTTGATCTTAAAGATATTGTGTTGTTGATTATTACGGTTTTATTTCTGGCCCGGAAGAGCACAGCTTTTGTCTTAGCAATATTTATTTTTAAACAATGTTTTTTGCGTCCATTCATCTAGTTTAAGTAAAATAAGTTTCCATCATCATTAAATCATCGGCTACGCTACCAGTTAACAGTATTATGGTGTCGTCTGCGTAAATGACCAATTTAGCGTGCGGCCCGATACTGACTATGTCATTCACAAACATATTAAATAAGAAAGGTCCTAAAATGCTGCCTGGTGTACCCCTGCTAGAACTGGCAAATTATCAGAGGAAGAATCGTCCACAGCAACTATTTGGCTTCGGTGTTCAAGATAGGATCGCACCAGTGATCCGGCCTTTCCCCGAATACCATACCGCGCGAGCTTTTGAAGTAACAGATTGTGATTAATGTGGTCGAATGCCTTTGACAAATCGATGAAAATTCCTAAAAACAAGCTTTCCTTGCTCAAGTTGTGTAAGTAGATGTTCCTTTTTGTGTCAGCAAAGCGTGTTGCGTACCGGAATCCTTGCGAAACCCAAATTTTCACTCCGATATTAGGTTGATAAGAGGGTTTTCAGGCTTTCTTCTTCAGCCACACCAGCAGCAGCAGTAGCACCGAAGCACCAAGTCGCGCTGTCCAGCACGTCGAGACGGAGAGCCAACGAGACGAGACTACTTTTTCGTCCCAGCGATGGCGATGCGACATCCACGAGTTGGTGCCTCTTCCCTGTGTGGCTTCTGTGTCACATACCCACTCATTGCGAATGACCAGTGCTGTCCACGCTCCTACATTATTTAAACGAGTATGGTGTTGGCGACGGTCTTCCTTACAATTGCCCCCGGGAACGAAAGAGCCATCCTGGCGACTCAGGGAGATGAAACTACGACGGGGTCAATGTAAGGCTTGAGGCGCTGAACATGGACTATATCTTTGCCGCGGCAACGCTGATCGGGTGAAGGAGTGAGAGGCTCAACCACATAATTTACTGGAGACGTCCGCTTGACGATGCGGTAGGGACCCTGGTAGCGCGAAAGCAGTTTACTGCTCAAGCCTGGCGAAGACACTGGAACCCACAGCCAGACAAGCGACCCTGGTGAGTAGGTAGGAGCGGGAGTCGTTTCGTCGTGGTGCGACTTCTGACGCTGCTGATCTTCCGTAGTTAACGATCGGGCCAACTGACGACACTCTTCGGCGTGCTTGGCAACGTCGGAGATGGGCGTGCACTCTGACTCATCGGGCCGATAGTGAAGTATGGTGTCCAGTGTGCATGAAGGCTCACGGCCATACAAAAGAAAAAACGGAGAGAAGCCGGTCGTGGCCTGCGTGGCGGTGTTGTATGCGTAGGTCACGAATGGTAGTACTGCGTCCCAGTCGGAATGGTCCGCCGTGACGTACATAGCAAGCATGTCACTCAGAGTGCGGTTGAAACGTTCGGTGAGTCCATTGGTCTGAGGATGATACGCCGTGGTGGTGTGATGGATCGTGCGGCAGGATTTAAGAAGGGCCTCTATAACTTCAGACAAAAAACCCTTCCTCGATCACTGAGGAGTTCACGGGGCGCCCCATGCCGTAAAATGAAGTGCCGAAGTAGGAAGGAGGCTACTTCGCGTGCGGTAGCAGCAGGCAGGGCGGCAGTCTCGGCGTACCGGGTCAAGTAGTCGACAGCAACAACGACCCATCGGTTGCCATCTGCAGTGCAAGGAAGAGGTCCATAAAGGTCGATTCCTACACGGTCGAATGGTCTTGCTGGACACGGTAAGGGCTGCAAAGGCCCAGTTCCTTGGCGGGGAGGATATTTTCGGCGTTGGCATCGAACACACGAACGGACGTATTGACGAACGAAGCGGTACATGCCTCGCCAGTAGTACCGCAAGCGCAAACGCTGGTATGTTTTGGGGACACCAGCATGGGCGCAATGTGGCTCTTCGTGAAAATAGGCACACATTTCAGAGCGTAGGTGGCGCGGAATTACTAAGAGCCACTTGAGACCTTCGGGTTGGTAGTTTCGACGGAAAAGCAGTCCGTCGCGAAGGGCAAAGTGCGACGCTTGCCGGCGTAGTGCCCTAGATGCAGCGTTCGTTGATGAGCCCGAGAGAAGTCCAACATGGAGGAAATCCAAGGGTCTTTCTTTTGCTTCGGACGACATAGAGTGGATCTCCAATGGCGACACGTAGCAGTCGAGCTTGAGACCCCGGTCGCTGTCATGAGGCAGCGGGGAGCGCGAAAGGGCATCAGCATCATTGTGCCGCCGGCCTGAGCGATACGTGACGCGAATGTCATACTCCTGTAGCCGCAAAGCCCAGCGCGCTAGCCGACCAGAAGGATCTTTGAGCGAGGACAACCAACAAAGCGCGTGGTGATCTGTGACAACATAGACAGGGCGCCCGTAGAGGTACGGGCGGAACTTCGCAAGCGCCCAAATAACGGCCAGGCATTCTCTCTCGGTCACAGAATAATTTGTCTCGGCCTTTGTTAGCGTGCGACTTGCATAAGCAACGACATACTCGTCATATCCTGCCTTGCGCTGAGCGAGAACTGCCCCCAAACCAACTCCGCTCGCGTCCGTGTGAATCTCGGTAGGGGCCTCAGGATCGAAATGGCGCAGGATTGGCGGAGATGTGAGGAGATGGCGCAGTTTAGTAAATGCGTCGTCGCAGGCCGTGGACCACTCACAGATGCCGCCTTCTTTGCTGAGGAGCTTTGTCAAAGGCGCGATGAGAGATGCAAAGTTGCGAACGAATCGGCGAAAAGTATGAACACAGCCCCAATGAAGCTGCGGAGGGGCCTCACAGTTGTCAGCTTGGGAAATTCCGCCACAGCACGTAACTTGGCAGGATCCGGCAGGACACCAGCTTTGGAGACAACGTGGCCAAGAATAGTAAGCTCTCGGGCAGCAAACAACGGCACTTCTCAGGTTGAGCTGAAGGCCTGCGGTCGTCAAGCACGTCAAAATTTGGCTCAAGTCGAATCAGATGCGTCGAAAAATTTGGAAGGAGAGAGATCACAATATCATCGAGGTAACAAAGGCACGTCTGGCATTTGAGTCCACGGAGAATATTGTCCATCATCCGCTCGAAGGTTGCAGGCGCATTGCAGAGGCCAAACGGCATAACGTTAAACTCGTACAGGCCCATCAGGAGTAATAAAGGGCCGTTTTTTGCACGATCAGCCTCTGCCATGGGGACCTGCAATAAACCCGAGCGTAAATCAATGGAGGAAAAGAACTCTGCGCCTTGTATACAATCGAGGGCGTCATCAATTCGCGGCAAAGGATATACGACCCTTGCAAGTTATCTTGTTGAGCCGTCGGTAATCGACGCAAACTGAATAGAGCCGTCCTTCTTCTTGACAAGTACTACCGGCGATGCCCATGGACTGGTGGAGGGTCGAATCACACCGCATGTCCTCGACTTGTTCATCGATTACGCGGCGTTCAGTGGGGGAAACACGGGTAGGGACGTTGCCGTAAGGGTGCGTGAACCACCGGTATCGATGGTGTGTTCGACTGTGGTAGTACGTCCCAGACCAGTCTGGGACAGAATCAAAAGACGTCCGAAATTCGGTTCAGAAGTGCGAGAAGCTGGTCTCGGTTGGGACCGGTTGATAGGTCGGCATCAATGGCGCGAAGGAAGACGTCTGCAGACGGGGGAGATTGTGCTGCTGAAGGAGGCACACAGTCCACTGATTTCAAGCGGCCCGTTGGATTTGAATTGTCCGGGGCACAGCCACAGCGACAACAGAATGGACGGTCTCGACATGGCCGACGCACTCTCCGCGTTGCAAGGTGCACGGACACGAGCCGTAGTTGGAAAGGAGAAGTGTAGTTTGGCTGTTACGGATGGGAAGCAGGGAGAAAGGAAGCCGAAGACAACGTCGCTGGTGAAACAGGTCAGAAGGCGTAAAGAGTACTGTGGGCAGGATAAAGAAGCTAGCACGGCAGAATGAGGAGGAATGCTAACTTCTTCCGTTAGGACCAGTTTGACGGCAGAAGGAGCGGGCGGTTCATCAGCGGTATGATCCATGAACGGGAAGAGCTCTACTTCGGCGCGGCCACAGTCGATGACAGCTCCATGTTCAGAAAGGAAGTCCCACCCCAGTATGACATCGTGGGAACAGGAAGGCAGGACAACGAACTGAACAGCATACATGACGTCCCGAATAACGACACGGGCAGTGCACACGCCAGTTGGATCAATGGGGTGAGCCGTAGCAGTCCGTAATGAGAATCCAAGATGCGGCGTCCTAACCTTCTTCAAGCGGCGGCAAAGTTTGGCGTCCATGACAGAAACGGCGGCTCCAGTATCGACAAGGGCTAAGATTTCAGCGCCATCTATGGTAATACGAATGACGTTTGCGGGAGAGCGAGGAGGCCTTGGGCAGATCGACGACGGCGCAGTTCTTGCCTCCGGAACTGCGGCGCCTAGTTTTCCGCTTCCGTTGGAACAGGACGACGACGCATGGGAGATAGTGAGCGGCGTCGCGGAGATGAAGACCGACGGCTTCCGAAGTCACGACTATCGGGCGGCATAGATGTCATCGGCGAATACGCGGTGGCCTCCTGCATGAGTGGGGAATGGGCGTAGGAAGAAGCTGCGGCAGGGTTGCGTCCTGTCACCGTGGCGCGGCGGCAGTAGCGTGCCACGTGTACAGGAGCCCTACAGGCAAAGCAAATTGGGCGATTGTCCAGCGTCCTCCAAGGGTTGGTGAGCGAGGGACCAGACAACACCGGCGGACGTAAAGGCCGGGTGGTGGGGAAAACGACGGGGCTCCGAGGCATGTACCTGGCAGCGACTTCAGCGTAAGGTCGTTGAGGGATAGAGTCGGCAAAGTGTATTGGAGCGGCCATCGTCACGGGGTGCATAGAGTCTGCATAAGGCAGGGTTGAAGTCGCTGGAGCTTGGGGTATGGTGGCGGCATAGGGCACAGGGGCAACAACAGGGCTTGAAAGCAGTGCAGCTGGGAGGGAGTCAGCGACTTGCTGCTGGATAACGGTCCTGAGTTCAGGGCTGAGAGAAGATTTTTGCTTGGGCACATAGTTGATAATGGACCAATGCCGAGCCACTTCCTCGCGCACAAACTGCTGGATCCGTTGCAACAAGGTACCGTCGCCGTCATCAGCGGCCAAGCTGGAGACAAACTGATTTTCTGCGAGGGGTCGCCGAGTGAGAGCCCTTTGCTTCCGCAACTCGTCGTAACTCTGACAAATAGTAACGACCTCGGCCACAGTTTGGGGGTTTTTCGCCAGCTGCATATGTAAGGCATCGTCGTCTATGCCTTTTACAACGTATTTTATCCTTTCTGGTTAGGGCATGGCACTGTCAATCTTGCGGCCCAGAGCGACGATATCCTCAATGTAAGAAGTGAAGTTTTCACCCCTTTTCTGTGCCCGCTCACGCAAACGCTGCTCTGAGAGGAGTTTTCGAGCAGCGGGGCGGCCGAATGCTTTTATGAAGTCGTCTTTAAACTCAGGCCATGTTTTAAGACATGCCGCGTTGTTCCAGAACCATTGCTCTGCGAGTCCAGTCAAGGAAAATTCGACATTATTCAGCTTGAGGCGGTTGTCCCAGTGGTTATGGGTACTCACCCTTTCAAAAGTAACAAGCCAGTCCTCTGCGTCTTTCTCGTCGGTGCCGTTGAATGAGGGAGGGTCCCGCTCACGAATTGCACCCGCGCAGACGATGAGTGTTGGGGCAGGCCGGGGGTCATCGTTGCGAGACATGGTGGGAGGGTTGAGTGTCCGATTCCGGAGCTCCAGCGTAAGAGAACGAAGATCGTTGTACCTCCACGAAAACTGTGAGGGTTTTCAGGCTTTATTCTTCAGCCGCACCAGCAGCAGCAGTAGCACCGAAGCATCAAGTCGCGCTGTACAGCAAGTCGAGACGGAGAGCCAACGAGACGAGACTTCTTCTTCGTCCCAGCGATGGTGATGCGACACCCACGATGATGATGATGATGATGATGTCCTCAAATATTTTGGCACGTACTCACAAGGGGGGATTGGCCAGGGCTAAACTGGTTAAAAACGTGAGGACTTCAAAATACTTATTTCCGGAAAGAGGGTGTAAAAGGAAACTTAGTTAAGAATGAAACCCGAATTACCCATTAATCAGCACCGTTTAGCAATTCAAACGACCTGAGGCAGAAAGAAAATTTTGAATGCAATTATATATATCCCTTCTTGCAAACCCCAGCTTTGATGCGCCAATAGATAATATAAGTGTTATCGATAAAGTCAACCCCAACCGCTCAGCTGTTGAGAAACGGCGACAGTCGAGAAAAAAAAAAATGTTCGATTGTTTCGGGGACCTGGCACCGCACACATAGCTCTGTAGGTGAAAGTTCTGATCTGAACAGATAGAAATTAAGCCGTGGAACCCTGCAGCGCAGCTCGGTGAAGGTCACCTCGCATTGCCGAGAGCCACAAAAATGAACATTCCACCCGAACTTTAAATGTTGGAACTCTTCAAATGATAAAAGTGAATCGGAACGGGTGGCGTCTAAATGCCAATATCGTCTTAGTCTCGCAGATGCAAATAGAGCCAGATTAGAAATTCCGAATTGAATGGGAGCTGTGACGGCGAGATTAGCTAAATGGTCCGCTTGCTCGTTGCCCCTGATGTCCGTATGGCCAGGGACCCAAGACAAGCGTACGAGTTGGTGCCTCTTCCCTGTGTGGCTTCTGTGTCACATACCCGCTCATTGCGAATGACCAGTGCTGTCCACGCTCCTACATTATTTAAACGAGTATGGTGTTGGCGAGGGTCTTCCTTACAGGTTAAGTTTTTGTTCAAATTGCGATAGTCGCTTTAGTATAACTTTATGGAGAATCTTTGAGAAGACGGGAAGTAACCATAATGGTCTATAGTTTCCCATGTCATTTCAGGCACCTTTTTTAAAGACAACTGCCACTCTTGCAATCTGCATCCTTTAGGACAGATAGCCTGACTTATACACAGATTGAAAATATGTGCATTACATGGGCCGAGGAGATGCGATACGTGCTTTACTGGTTTTACTTGGTAACCATCAAAATCTTTAGCGTTGCTGTTCTTTAAACTCAATATTGTAGTACTTATCTCACGGTGATTAACCGGATCAAGCAAAATGGTGCTGTTATTGTGAGGTATATCCCTAAGGTCATTATGCACTGTAGTGTAACAAAGTTATGATTGAAGGTGTTTGCAAGCGCCTTTGCGGTGACCTCCACGTCGCTTATTTTTAGACGGTGTAATCTTTCAGCTGGAATCTTTTGGTTTAATATTGTGTTTAGTTTTTGACACATCAGGTCTACACGGCCAGCAGCTGAAGTAAATAAAGCAGTGATGTAGTCTCGCTTCGCCTTTTTGAGATCTTTATCCAAACGATTACGAAATACCTTGGAAGTTTTAAATCCTTGTTGGCTTCTATTTTTGAAAAATTCGTTGTACAGCGCACTCTTTCTAGTGATTCTTGCCGATAACTCAGCAGTAACCCAAGGTTTTCTTGATTTTTTTTCTTAAAAGATGTACACGGAAAACTAACGTCGTATATAGATTTCAATATGTTGCTAAATTCGTCATAGGCGCTGTTCGCGTTTTTCTCCCTAATTACACTGTCCCAACGGCTTCCGGCTATGGTATCATAGCAGGTAGCAAGAGTTCTTTCGGTTGTGTGCTGCACCTGATGTGTTGTATTTGTTCGCGCTTAATTCGGACGTGTTCCTTAGAGCATAAAAATATAGGCAGATGGTCACCTAAATCTGATACAAGTACTCTGGTTCGAATGTTTTCCGCGTGTAAATTTGTGACGAATATGTCAATGAGTGTTGATGAGTTGACCGCGAGTCTGGTGTGCAGTATAATTACATTCCGGCAACCATTTGGCTTTAGCAGAATATCTAGCTTAAGCTGCGAGGAATCACATTTCAGCATGTTAATAATAACATCGCCACCACAAATTACATTAGGGTGATTATTATTCAATAAATCAAGAACTCTTTCAAGATATTCTCAAAAAGGTGTCAGGGAACCACTTGGGGGACGGTAGCATACAGCAGGAAGAGTGCCTTGAAGTTTTATGGTCAATATTTCGTAGTCATGCGTCATCGCAAAAAATTGAGGTATTATTTCACAAGAAAATGCCTTTTTAACCAAAATGAAAACTCCGCCGCCACAGCCTGTGGGGCGATTCAGATAGAAAGATTGATAAGATGGTTTACGAAAGACTTCGGATTGTTGCGTGCACCATGTCTCGGTTAACATAAGAACAATAAATGATGGCTTTATTTGATATAAAACAGATTCAAGTCGACTGCTTTGTTCCGAATGGATCGTACGTTTAAGTGTAGACATTTAAATGACTTCGAAAACGGAGTACCTAGGTACTCATCAAAAACGTGCGGTTGCACGTAGTCTTCGGAATAGGCGGATGCCATGGTATTTCCAGTTGGCTTTATTTTTTTTTTCACCTTACCTGAGCCGGTCGCGGTCGCAAGCATTAGTAATAACCACCACTGGGTCGCCATCTACTTCGCTCATGCGTACTTTGTTGTTGTTATGCCATACGTGTTTGAAATTGTTAGCCTTGGCCCAGACTTTTGTTTCAAAAAGCAGAGTGCGTGTCCTTTTTGTCACATTTTCCAGCACGAACAAGTCCTCATGCGCATCAGACAGTTTCTTCCTATTGTGCCACCACATGTCCCTGTCGGTCTGTTTTGCAAAGCGACAGATTACGCCGGATATCTTATCTTTTTTCGAAGGGAGGCGGTGGATGGCTACAATGTCATTTTTGTCCAGAAAGGGCAATTTTATTTTGGCTGCAAGCTTATTGATTTCACTGACCAAGTCTTCGTTTTCAGCTGTCTGTATACTGTGAAATTCAAGATTAAGTCACCTGCTTTGCCATTCAAGGTTATGACCTCGCGTCTCATCTGTACAAGCTCGTCATCCTGAGCTTCCACGTTTTCGAGCCTTCGCTTCAAATCCCTTAGTTCCTGCTCGTTGCGCTCCGTGCGAGTTAATAGTTCGTCTTGACGTTCGCTCATAAATTCTACACTGTCTTCAATGCGTTCCACAGTTTCCTTCAATGGCATCAAGTACTCGAGTTTTTCATGGATTGATTTCAGCCATGTCCGTATATTCTGTGTATCGGGGTCAAAGCTAGGTTTCTCGGGCAGCTGTGGCCGAGACTTGGAACGTCTGCATACTGCGCTACGCCAAGCGTTGCGATACAGCTCGCCCTTTGACTTTATCTTTGTGTCTGAAACTCCGGCACATTTCCTGGTGTGATACTTGCTTCTCCAGTCACTGTACTTTGTAACTTAGTCACTCGCGACAAGGTGTGCACGGCAAACTTGATATTGTTTAGTCGACGACATTGGCACACTTGGCAGCAGCAGCAGCAGCAGCAGCAGCAGCAGCAGCAGCAGCAGCAGCAGCAGAAAGAGAAGTAATGAAGGAAAAACACACGAGAATGTAACAACTAACCTGCAACAACGCAAAGCGCTGCATCAGACGGTCGTTCTTTGACGCTGCCGCTGCTGCCAACGTGGTGTAGCGGGGTCCATCGGGGTTGTTTTATAGTGCGTCCTTGACTTGCAGCGCTGGTTGCTTGTAGTGGCGGGATTCCTGGCTTGATTGAAAGCAGCTCGGTGTACGCCCACCGAGAACACAGGGGAGGGGGAGGGGTTCCTGAATGCTCGTGGTGTTGACGTCAGACATATATCCAAATGCCGACAAATGAATTTCCCCAACAGGAGGTACGAATATATAGAGACCTGATATTAATCATCGAGAGTCGCACAGCTTGAAACATAATGTAGGGCTTACGCATTCTCGTGTGTAAAGTATTACGCATTTATGTTTACTGATTTTGTTGCTAATCAGCGAAAACATTCCTCTTTTCACCATTTCGCCATGACGCATTCATATTGGTTTTTCATGTGTTTTTCTTTGTGTTAATGAGAGAAATTTGACACATACATATTAGAGGTGGAAAATAAACACATTTATTTTGTACAACCAGCTACCCGTTTAGTCTCCGCTTCCAATGCCACTATTTCTTGCAGGTTGTTTTCCTTCAGACGTTTTCAGTCTAGTTTACTGATTTCGGTTCTGTTGAGGCATTTACCGATAGCACAGTACTAGAAAAGAAAAGAATACTGTGTGAGCAACAATTTAATATAAATAGAGGCACCAAAAAGGTGGGGTTGTTTGTCACACACTAATTCTACGCAATTATTTGTCAGCATAAAGTGAGTAAAACAAACAACACATGTACAGCAATATTACAGGCCTGAAGTAGCATTCATTAGATAAATCTTCCATGAAAGATGAAGAAGACCTGGTTAAAGGAAGCTTTTGCTTCCCTTGGCTTGGTAAGTAAAACAAAGTAAAGAAATATTGCTCCGAACCATTCGCAATAAACATTACTGGTGACAATAAAAGTTACGGTGAGCGAATTTAAGATGAAAAGGCTATTTTGGCCTGCGATTAAACTATTATTGCTATGAGTTATGTACTTGTTGTATATAAGGTTCCGGTGGCACACCTATGTGTTGAAGCTGAAGTAGCGTATAAAACTGGGCTAGTTGGTACAGATTCATCTTAGCAGCGCACAAATGACAAGACAAAGGGAAGGAAAACACTGGACAGCGCTTGTCCAGTGTTTTCCTCCCCTTTGTCCTGTCATTTGTGCGCTGCGAAGATGAATGTGTGGAAGCATTTATGTGGTCTCGTGTGGCAAGCATCACCGAAAGTGATACATTCTTGCGGTACGCGCAGCTGATAAACTGCGTTGTTTATTGGGGACGTTGCGTATGGTAAGTTAATCACAGGTTACGTACATTGGTGCGTTGAACCACTGTGAAGCCTTATTTTTTCCAAATCCAGTTAGTTCGGAAATTTCAATTGTAAAAAATGTGAATGCGGAGTTTGAAAATTTGCGAGAAAACGACATTGTTAATGTAGTTGTAATGTCTCACATTCGGAATTAAATAGAAGGTGGAGCAATGTACGTGGTACGTTTCAAAACGTCTTTATAAAACGAAATTATGCAGCAAATTAAACTGGCCTTCTGAAAAAATCTTACACCTATTTAAATGATCTACGAGTCTTAAACAGCCTATCATCCCGCCTTGATTTGCTGATTTATCCTCATATATTAGCCCGCTATTATAGTTTCACGAGAAGCGTCTACATACTGGACTTCTACGCACATAATTTAAGGTACTCTAGCTTTTGTCCAGTCTGTGTCATTTCCATGATCGATCTGTTCTCTTTAAGTGCAATTGTGCGAGCGAGATTGGGAGTCTGTCTTTCCCTGCAGAGCCTTAAATAAGGTTTGCAGAAAAAGTACATCTGACGTTGTGCTTCGCAAATAACCAATTCAGCATACTTTTGCCCAATGCTGTATCTCATGGGTGGCATCATCTGCCCTATTATATGTTGATAATACACAGAATGTTAATGATGCATTAGAAACTGTGTCGTTTCCTGCTGCTGGTGGACAAGCGTATTAGCAACATTGCAACGACACTTAGTCAACGGCTTCCACAGCAATATTACATGTTCCACCAAAAACGTTCTGCCTTGTTGCCTCAGTTGTAAAGAACGCCCAACATCGTGGAGCGTTATCGATTTTGCAAGTGAATCTGCAACACTTCCGATACACGCTTTCACTGCTTCCTTCACGTCTTGAAGCGCCGGGTTATTTTCCGCATGGAGGGGCACTTCGTGATTTGCTCGTCGCCGCAGATGTGTATTCCATTTATGTTTTGCTTTTGGGGCTGTCCTTTTAAAGTGGCTACCGAATGCCCTCATGGATACAATGGAAATACATCCGGCTAATGTCCGCTGTATTGCTATAATGACGTAATTCGAATTGCCGTAAGATTCCAAGACCAAGAAGGAGACAAAAACTTTCGAACAAGTTTATAAGTTATCCGATATGCATAGAGAACTAGTTTTCGACTTAGGTGGGCAGCTGGAACAATTCTTTCATAGTTTTAGAAGTGGGAACCAGTGTTAAACGCTACAGAAGGGCAGAAGACAGACAAGAACGGCACTAGATTCTGCAATACGGACGGCACTGGAGTGCCGTCCGTGTCTGTTTTCTTTCTTTGTGTAGCGTCTTAACACTGAATCCCACTTCAAAAATACTTTTTGGCTGACGTACTCTGCCACCCCCGAATCTAAGCACTGGATTTGCTGGTCTACTTCATTCTGCCAGCATTTAAGATTTCGGAAAAAGTTGAAATAATGTTGCTGAGTCCTTTGGGCCAGGAAGTAAGGAAGTAAGCCGCTTTGCCCACTCGAGCTAACCTTTCAATACGTCACAAGAAATACTGCCGCTAAACTAGAAGAATTTGTTTAAATTGTGTAAATTGTGTAAATGCGTGTACATTAATTACACTTTGTTCAAACGAACATTTTTTGCTTGGCTTGTAGCAGTTACAATCATCACGCCTGAAAATCACTATTCTAATTGTGGTTGGCACAGCAAACTGATATGTGGAGTAAGAAAAGTTTGCAGGACTTGCTACACTGAAACTAATTATAAGCAGGAATTTTGGGTTATTGCTTTATTTTCAAATAGTCTCAGTAAGAATATCATCATAAAGTGAAATTTTTTACGGCCCCATGATGACTGTCGTGTTTAAAATAAGTCGCTCGGTTCTTTATTCAACACTGTGAGGTAACGTCTATATAGGTACAATATATAGGAAGAATCTAACCTTTTTGTGGCCACATGAAACACCGTCCACAGCCCCTATCAGCATGTTGTCCCCATCTCGATTAATATAACATTTTATTGTGCAAGGCTTCTTCGTATATAGCTGTAAAAAAAACAAAGATCACTGTTATGTTGCGGTGAAGGCTCAAGGCGGGGGAGTTTGCATGAATGCACGAATAAACTCAGCAAAATGATTCTCTGTGTCTGAAAAGTAAGGAACAGAAGCCAGGCGCCTGAGCGTAGGGTGCAAAGGAGCTACTGCAAGAAGCACTGTTGGAAATGAATTCATTAATAGAGAAATACTGCATGCTCTTTCTGCTTAAGTCGGTTGCAGCAAGTGCTTATGAGGAGGCGAGTTTCGTCTAAGGACCCATCTGTGTAAATGGTTGCGTCTGTTGATTGCACATTAGACGTGGCAATCGCTTGTGTCCTTCGTTGATGGGTGTGGCTAGCCTTGTGGGTCTTTGTTGGTAGCGGCTTTG
This sequence comes from Haemaphysalis longicornis, assembly GCA_013339765.2. Classification (NCBI taxonomy): domain Eukaryota; kingdom Metazoa; phylum Arthropoda; class Arachnida; order Ixodida; family Ixodidae; genus Haemaphysalis; species Haemaphysalis longicornis. The sequence goes on along the minus strand of JABSTR010000909.1, from coordinate 24,024 downwards.
AGTGGGTAACCAGTACATCTTCCCATGGAGGTATGGTTGGTTGGAACGCTGTAGCTTTGAAAGAGCGGTCGTCGAGTTCCAACAGACGTTGACCTTGGGGTGCGAGTAGGCGCCTGTCGTTATCCGTTTGTTGTCCGGTGAGCTACAATATTATTGAGCGAAGGAAGGTGGCGGTTCCGGAATACCTCTTCTATTTTATTATGGTCAGTAGCCCGGTGATTACCGTCAGAGGCCTGCAGGTACAGACGTCACAATTTGCTCATTTCCACTTGAGTAAGTCGGCGTCAATGGCTCCGTAACATGTATTCGATACCAGGGCTGTCTGCATTAGTGTACGTGCAACGTTGGTTGTGGCACCACCAAACCTGTTCGAGATGCGCTTGATCAAGTGCAGTAGTTTCTTCCACGCTGGTGTCAATTGGTGAAACCATTTTTGCTTATACCTTGCATATGATGGTATGCCAAGTAGTCAGATCCTACCGACAAAAGGTTGTGTGAGGGTGTGGCCCCACAGTGTGAGGGCCACATTTTAAACACGATAGTCTTTCTTTGGCTACTTAAACCCAGAAATTTCGATCTCTCTGTATGTCTGTCTGTCTGTGACTTGATTCAGCCACCCTGCCAAAGTAAAACAATGCCTGCTCAATAGTCTCATATAGTCACAGCTAAATCTACCCGTCTAAGTCCGGCGTTATGTTCATACTTGTCAACATCGTTGAAGAACAAGACATTACGCAAATATAAGACAACAAATACAGAAGTAGTATTTGCAGTGTTCTTTTATATAAAATCATATATGCTTGATTTTTGCGAAATTAAGTACTCAGTCAACTGCAGAAAAAAAATCACTCCGCCGTCGCCTGCTGTCGCCCGCGCCAGTATAGCTTCTGGCGCCATTTTAAGAAATCAACCGGCAACAGTTACGAAAGGTTCCACTAGATAGGTTCCACGTTCTTCTTGCAACGCACGTGTAGTAGGGAAACGCGGTTCTATACACGTTGAAGTAAGGAGCCTCAATTCACGCGCTTCTTCGCCGTACGGCAGCGTTGGCATCGAGACACCCGGCCTGGAGCAGTGGAACGCGGTAAATTTAAACTGGTTTAAGCAACCATTGGCGTCTTTAACTTTGGGGGAGCGCGACGCAAGAGAAACAACATGAGAGGTGAGCGGAAAAGCGAAGGAAGGCATTTACTTGGCAAACGTCGATAAAGACTATCGGCTTTTGTCGACATGTGCAACGGAAGGAGCAGATACGCGGCCAATTTTTGTTCGATTGAGTAGCTCCCTATCGTCAGAAAGCGTGTTTGGTTCAGGTGAGATTTGCATGCCAGTGGGGGCAGTTGTCTGTTCAATTACGAGAAGCGGATTCTGTAGTTCCGACATGTCCGTTCAGTACTTTCGTAATCACCTGATTCAGTCCACAGTGTTACATTAGTCCGCATATATCGTAAAACGCTACAGTGGAGTCCTCTTCTAGCGCTGTGGCATTTGTCTCATAACAACGTTGAATAGGATCGGGGAAATTACCGATCCTTGTGGTAAACCGACATTAGTATTGTACACTCGTAACCTTGAGTTCCCATTAAGTACCTCGTATGTACGGCCACTTACGAAGCTTTTGAAGAAGCCCACCATTCGTTTCCCTGGGCAGGGATCTTCAAGAGCACTCAAAATTACTTCATGAGTGACGGTATTGAATGTCTTCTTCAAATCTACGGCGACCAAAATGTTCGGTATATTTCTTTTATGTTTGCCCAAAACCCTTTCAAGTAGAAAAAGGCTGTCGTCGGCGCCTATGTTTGGGCGAAACCTGGTTTGTGCAGGGTGAAAGAAGCTGGTGGACTCTCTCAGATGGTGGTTCTGAGGATTGATACACACTCTTTCAATGAGTTTGCGTATGGTGGGGGTCAAAGAAACTGGCCTCAAGTTAGTTACTGTGATCGGATCTTTGCCTGCTTTAGCAATCGGCTTGATGGCGGCATGCTTCAGCTGTGGTAACAAGTGGCCAGTGACCCATATGTGATTGATAAATTTAAGAACGAATTGAGTACTGTCTTCGGAGAGGATTGGAAGGGTTGTCTATGCAATACCGTCCTTGCCAGGAGAACCTCTCACCCGAACTTAATCCAGACCGTACACTAATCCTGCCATGGTGAATGGACTCTCCAGAGGGTAGATTCATCTAAATCAAGATCAAAATCCTAGAAAGAGTCAGGAGGGTGTGAAGCCGGTTGAGGGAAGAACGCTTGTGCAGCCTCCTGTGTGATTTCCATGATCGATCTGTTTAAGTGCAATTGTGCGAGTGAGATTGGGAGTCTGTCTTTCCCTGGAGAGCCTTAAATAAATTCCACAAGGTATGCAGTCCGGCCTTGTTGCTGAACGATGCGCAGTGGGTTTGCCAGTGGTCTCTTGCGACCATTTTACCATGCCATCTTATCTGTGCAGTTTTATGGTGCACACTCAGGAGATCTCTATACCTGCAGCCATTGGAACAATATTGCGCGTGAAGATTGTTCTCGTGTCTTCCATAAGTTTAAAAGGACGGACAACCGATTCTTGTCGCGTATATATTCTCTAGCTTATATAAAATCCAGCGTTTTATATAGCCTGGTAACTACACGCAATTTCTAAGTAAATTGGCGGAAATAATTTTAATTTGGCAGCAAACTTTCTGAAATCGGGAGGGTGGCGGTTCGTAGTGTCGAAACGTGACACTACATTGTGTATCAAGGTCACGTGACCTGCAAACCTAGCAGCTACTGTAACTGCTGAAACTTTTATTCACTTATTGAAAAACTTTTAACACAAGTATTTGTATAAGTTAAAATTGTATATGTATTCTAAACATTATTTTGGAAATATTTTTAAAACACGCCGCCCGCCACCGCTTGGTTGCTCTCAGTGTGGCTAACTGAGCCTCCATGCCCAGAATCACCAGCAGCGTTCAGTCAAGAGAACCAGTGAAGGAGCTTTGATAATTCTACCTAAGACAGGGCATTTTTTCCGCCAAAATATTCAATTTCGGTTTCCAAATCCGCCAATGGCAGCTTAAAAAAAAGGACGCGCCCGGGGAGAATCGAACATCTGACCTCCACAACGTGAAGCCAGATTCTACCTATCGTTCATCCGAACAGATGGCGCCTTAATGCAAAACAGACGACTGAATTAAAAAAAACGTATAAAGGAATAAGAATGCCTGTGATTCACACTTTTTTTAGCTGGGGACAAGTTGGTAAATATTGCTTTTCATTTCGCATCCACACAAAAGTATGTTGCCGCGCTCCTGTATGTCATGGTTGCCAGGAATATTTTGAGAGAGGACACATACGGCTCGTAGATCTAAAAATTTCGATTGAGAAAATTCTCCAGCGTTATCTGCAAAACCGTTTCGCGTTAGGGTGCTTTAAGTGATGCCCTTTTGTTTGAGATTGAGAATATATAATCGACGACAAAAATCGGTTTTCTGTCCCTTTAACATGGTGGTTTGTCTGGAGTGAGAAGTTCTTCGGGAAGGTCTATTTCTTGAGTTGCGAGGGTCATTGCTTGCTGCATAGCCTCCACAAGTGCACTGATCATGTTAGATGTGGAAGAGGGGTCGGCTAAATGTAGCTGAAAAAGATCCCAATCTGTGCAGCTGACTTTGCGTTACGCTTTTCAAGCCCGTGTTTTAGCGGGACCGATGAAGGCTAATGGTCACTACGCACATGGTGGGTCATTTTTACAGGACCAGAAAAAAACAGACATTATGGGATGTCTACGTGAGATCTGGTGTGGTACCCTTTTGACGAGAGTGCGGTGCCGTCCTAGGGGGAATGTCAAGTTCATTAACGAAGGTAAGATTTGCTGTTAAACTCCACGCTCCCGTTGAGCTCCACTGGGGGTATTTTGAGGTTGTCCCCACATAACGTTAGTCGCGTTAAAGTCGCCTCCAATGAAAATGGCGTCACCGGGAAAAAGGGAGCGTAGATGCGTCATCCAAGCGAAATCACCCATGTTGGAGCGGCCCGTTTTGGGACGTAAGTATACGGACAATAACATTATCTTTTGGGGTGAGTTCAAGTCAATGCGTACTGCTACAACTTCTTGGAAGGCTGTGCCGTACGCAGAAGTGTCCAGCTCACAGTGCCGAATATTTCTGCTGATATAAATTGCCGCTTGTGATGTGGCTTTAGGTCTTCCATCATAAAGCGCATATCCATCTATAGTTTGTTGGGTTGCACCCCTGGTTTCTTGAAGTATACGGGCTGGGGTGGTGAATGCATGGTCCATAACCTTTCGCTCAATTCAGTGCCATTAGCTCGGATGCTGCGGCAGTTCTCTTGCAGGACTTGATTGGCTGCGGTCATCCTGGTGGCGTCGAGGTGAACGAGAAAGGCTAGCGTATGAATGTCGCCGTACCGGCGTTCCACTGTCGATTTAGGATGTCGGACTTCGGAAGTCGGCGTGTCTAGCTGCATCATAATCCTTTCAAATTCCTTTGTCAAACTGTCAAGTGCTACCGTTGCCAGTGCTTGTTTTTTTGAGTCAGATCTTGTTTTTGATGGTGGTTGACATGCTTTGTACAGTCGGCATCTCGGAATTCAATCGTTCATTCACGATTCCTTCATATTGTCCGTTCTTTATATTCATCCAGGGGCTACAGGCTGTGATGACGATGTCTTGTCATCGCTATATCTTAAAAGCAGGTCGGTTTGGTGCATTATGCCGGGGTTTTGACGAAGATCGTTGTTCGTTTGCGCACACACTGATGAAGCGGGGTCGTCTTGCTGGCTCCCATTTTGGTGTTCCGGTTTTGATAGGAGTTTTGGTATAGAAACGTGCTGGGACAGGAGCTGTGTGAGACTTCGAGACGACTCATACGGTTTTTCATATAGAAGCCATTTCACTTTGTATGTTGGCATGGAGGCCCATGGAAGCGTTGGAGGCGTAGCTAACTTGTCGCTCGTGAAGATGACTGCTTTGGTCGTTGTAGACACCATCGTTTTGGAAAGTGCGGGGTATCTATTAAAATTTGGGAGCTCTGCGGTGCTATTTTGGAATTAGTGGTCCTTCTAAGAGAGCGGCTGAAAGAGCGGCGTTGCATTCGGTCTTTGTTTTCTTTCAGCGCTTGTCGTTTTTCCGGGCAAGTGGCTTCTGTCGCCAGGTTACCGTTCCCGTTAGCATATGGCCATCTCCATGACAACGGTAGAGGCATGCGTGCAACGTACGTGTTCACCTTGCATAGTTCGCTGAAATATTTGATTCGCTTGAGCAGCACAGGTGAATCAAATGTAAGGAGTGCCCATCCTTGCACACATTAGCAGTTTCACATCGCAACACACTACGCAGTTCCTCTTGTTGGTATCATTAGGGTACCGCTGTGATGACGCCCTTTGAAACACTATGGCGAGAAAGACGAAAATTTCAAATTCGAATGGTTTCCTGTCCGTAACTTGGAGGTGCTTACCTTGCACAAATTATCGGCATGAAGTTCGTCGTAACGGGAGCGCTGTAACAGTGTTTTGGCTGCCGTTGGTTTTACATGTTGCGTAGTCCGCAACATGTCCGCAACCTTGTCCGCACCTTGGCATTCGGCGCCGTCATTTGAATCAACTTAAGAATCATGACCTTTGGGATGGCAGTTACGGAGCGGTGATTTTTCGGGCTGATGACGACTGTTGTCTGTTGTAGCTTTGTGTGTTCCCCATCTGCGTTGCTGTAGGGCTGTGTGGATTGTCGATGGCGGCGGGAGCGTGCGTCCTGACAAGGTCCCCATCCCTCGAATCTTCATCGCGGTGCTAATTCATTTCTTTGTCGGTGGTCGTGTTGTTTTCGTATATCGTGTTGGTAACCTTCCATTTCTGTTGCCGCTCTTCAGATTCGCAGCGCCTGAGGACGGGCGTCATGGCTGGCGAGATGAAGTCCATGGGCACCTACACCGGGGCGCCCACCACCTTGGAAGCGCGGCGGGAGGGCAGCCGTACTTGTAACTATAGCCTACTCCTGTTAGGCTGGCCTAGCGTGATCACTTTGTGCTACCGGTCGTGGAATTTCTGTCGCTGAAACAGCCATATTCCACTTTGGTGAATGGTGTCCCTATGACCTTAGGAGACATTGGACCAAAAATGATCTGTCATGAACTTTGGAGGAGGCACTCACGGCACTCATGGCGTTCGATCCAAAGAGCGACTGGGACCATACGTACACTATTTGATGCCTGTGGAGCCACCCTGGTGTATATACAGACACAGATATAGGGGTCTACACAGATGTCATATGGAGACAGCGGTGTATATAACATGGTTACGCATTGTTCCTTTGAGGTGCACGAACAAGCTTATTTGCGTATTTTTATATCAGTTATTGATGATAACCATATCGCGCAGGCAAAGCCAAAATATATATATGATATATATATATTATATATATATATATAGAGAGAGAGAGAGAGAGAGAGAAAGAGAGAGAGAGAGGGAGAGCGAATCAGAATAGGAAATAGGGGCTCGTTGAAAAAAACACAGAATAAATTGGCAGTCAAGAAAACCTCGGAACGCAAAGGGGAGGATTTGGTAGCTCATTGAAACAGACAAAGAATTTGAAAAAGAAGAAAGTGGAGGAAAAAAATGCCCCAGGTGGGATCCGAACCACGCCTAGAATGCCGGTCTGGTGCGATAACCACTACACGACCACTAACCGGCGGGTGCGATTCTTCTCCGGCGGGTTTTCCCTCCACTGTCTCTCGTGCATTTAGTTTTAGGATTTTTGTTTCCTGTGCTTGAGGGTGGTAGCCAGCGCCACTCGGACTACTCGGGGTGAGGGGGACCTTCTTTTTTAAACCCCGGCCGTGACTCGAATGTCTGCGACATGTCGAGAGTGGTCGACCAGCGTTGAACCCTCTTAAGCTTCCTATGGCACCAAGACTGCCAGAACAGAGGCCCTCTATGCATGCTTTAGCGAATCAGAATAGGAAATGAGGAGCTCGTTGAAAATAACACAGAAATAAGATTTGGCAGTCAAGAAAACCTCGGAAAGCAAAGGGGACGATGTGGTAGGTCATTGAAACAGATAAAGAATTTGGAAAGAAACAAAGAAAGTGGAGAATATAATATAAATATATATATATATATATATATTATATAGATATATATATATATATATATATATATATATATATAATACCTCGGTAACAGCAACAGCGGAGGGTTTATTTCGACGTTTCGACTTCGAGACAAGTCTTCTACAGGAATGATGGCTTCGGTCGTTTCGGAAGAGAGCATATATGTCGAAAGTGGAAAGCGGGTTTACGAATGGCCAACGATACCACACACAAACATACGTGAACAACACAAACACGAAGCGGGAATCTTCCTTATTAGAAGAATGAATGAAATGAACAAAAAATGAACAACGAAGAGAGAGACGCCAAGATAGTTGGAGAGGAAAAAAAAAAGGAAGAAAGGGAGATGAAAGAGCACTGAACAGGAATTCGAGTGGTGGCGGAAACGCGAAAAGCTCAACAGCGTCCGAAAGTGGGGTTGTAGAACAAAGGAGAGAAGGCAATATATCTTCCGCCGCTAGCCGTCACCATGCTAACGCCCAGACGCTCCGAGGGATCGCGTTTTTTCCGTTGATTGAAAGCGAGTGTCCCGCCATATGTTCGGAAAGTGCGAACAAGGCATTTTACAGCCCGTTTATGGGCCCGTTCCCGGAGCTGAGACAATTAAAGGACGTTTTGTGGTCGTGCAGAAGGAAACGGTCCGCCACCATTCCACCGTTCCCTCGCCGGACGGACGCCTTCCGAGAACGGGGCGCTAGGCCGAGTTTTCAGGTCTTTGTTAAGAGCTGCCACTTTGCAGTTCAGCGACAACCCGTGCGTCGTCGGTGTCTCCCCTCCGCTGAGTGGGGGGGGGGGGGGGGGGGAAACAGCCAAACCAGAACGCAAGCTGCTCAACGGGATGGGGGGGGGGGGGGGAACGGAGAAAATTAAACCCGATGGTTCGGTAGCCGGGCTTAGAAGACGACTGTAGGTGCAAGGGAGGAAAAATAGATTTGCAAGCAGTCAAAAATGTAAACCAGTCCGCGGGGCGAATAGTGATAACAGCGGCAAAGATATGTGCGCTCGAGTAATAACGCAGACCCCAAAATTGTATTGCTTATCTTCCGGGTTATGCGCCATATCCAAACGTTTAAATCCCCCAACCAATTTTCGAACACGTGTTTTGGGGAGAAGGTAAACAGAAGTTATTGCTGAAACAGCACCGACACTAAGCAACATTACTTAATTGTAAGATTGTGACGGAGATTTAGAAAAAGTTTCCAAAGTTATAACACAAGATTATAAAAGAGAGAATTAAGAAGAAAAAAAAAGGATAGGAGTGAACACGAAGAGCGGAAAAGGAGAGAAGGAATAAAAATGAAAACAAAAACGGAAAGACATCAGCAATGTGGGAAAAATCCACTGAACAAACGCTCACGTGCATGTGATTTCGAGAGTCCGGTTCCGGCTACACCCACAGCGCCACTGATACGGTTAGGTAGATGACAATGTTTTAATCGCTGCAAGTGTGCCTGGGTCTCATTTATACCTTTTTTGATTGTATTTGAATCGGTATATGAGGTATGATTCACGTTGTTCTCGTTCCGGTTTGACCTGAACCCCGTCTCTAAGAGCGTGACGCTTACTTTATCGAAAGAATGATCTGGAAGGCTGAGTGTCTGGAGAGAGGCAGGGTCAGGCGCGTTTTGGCGTGCGCTTTGTGATTATTGAACCGGAGCCTGAAAGAGGGTCCCTGTCTGCCCTATATATTGCATTCGACACACATTGCATTCAATCAAATAAATCACATTGGAAGTGTCACACGTCATGTTCCCGCGAATTTTTAAAGAGTACTCTGAGTTGGAGCTTTGAGCAATGCTTGTCTGTTGCATTGCCTTGCAGACAAGGCACCGCGGTTTCAGGCATGGCCGGCATTCATTATGCGCGGACAATGAATTTGTCCTTGCGTTCACGAGTGTGTCTTTGAGGTTCCGGGATCGTCGGTAGACGACGCCTGGAACGGACGGAAACGCCCGTTTGAGGCGTTCACTTTGTTCCGAGAATGTTGTAGTGCCGCTTCAAGATGTTTTTTACGTTAGGAAAGTTGGTGCTGTACGTAAGCATAGGTCTGTTCGTTGTAAGTCGCGTTGTGGGGGACGGTTCGCAATTAGGTCCACGCGGTTGAGTGCTTCGGCCTTTTTTATGGCGTCATCAGTTACACGCGCTGGGTACCCCTGCCCCTCCAGCATGGTTTTTAAATTTTTGGCGTGGTAGTGAAATCTTCCGATTTTGAGCAGATTCGTTTGAAACGGTGGGCCTGGCTATAAGGAATGCTATTCTTACAGTGACGTGGGTGATCGCTTTGGTAATGTAGATATTGCTGGGCGATCTGTTGGCTTCCGATACAGCTTTGTCGTGAGTTCACCGTCTTCAATTGTCACGGTCACATCCAGGAAGTTTATGCTCTCTTGAGAGTAGGTGTGAGTAAAATTGATGTTCGGGTGTGCAGAATTGTAACAGTCGATGAAGTGGAGGAGCTCATCCTCGTTGTAGGTCCAAATAAAAAAGATATCGTCAATGTACCTTTTGTACAGGAGGGGTTTTAAGTGGGATTCAGACAGGAATGTGGCCCTAACTTCCCCATAAACAGATTGGCGTAGCTTGGTGCCATCTTGGTTCCCATGGCGGTTCCACTAACTTGCCGAAAGTACTCATTGTTGAATTCAAATGAATTAGTTCTAAGACGAGGGCCGCTAACCTCGCAACTACATGGCAGTCTGGGGTATCTGGCTGTTATGGAGCGCATACATGCTGGTTAGTGCGGCTATCCCTTCGTCATGGGGGATGTTAGTGTAAAGGGAAGATACGTCAAGGGTTACTAGGTACGAGTCCTTTGGTACACGAAGATCCGAAATAACTTTGAGGAAATTCCGTGGTGTCTTTTATGTACGAGTCCAGGACGCTGGAATGTGCCTTATTAGTTTGTCCACAACCCCGATATGGGTTCGGTGATTGTGCCAATGCCGGATATGATTGGGCGCCCTGGGTTGCCAGTTTTATGGATCTTAGGAAGCATGTAAAATCGGCCCGGACGGGGTTGCACTGGTCGCATTAAAACTGTGCTCACTGGAGGTTATTTTTCCCCCGTCCAAGAGATCTTTTAATACCGAAGTTACGATTTTGGTGTGCTCAATCGTGGGGTCCTCCGCAAGGCGCTCATAAAAGTTTGAATCATCAAGTTGCCGGTGCCCTTCTCGAATGTAATCCACAGTATTCATGATTACAATCGCTCCTCCTTTATCGGCAGGCTTAATTGTTATGTCAGTTCTATTTTCCAAACCCTTCAAGCACGCTTTTTCAGACTTTGTTAAATTTTGACGTTACCTTTGTGAATTTCATATCCCGCATGACATCCTTTTTGCACAGCGGCGATGTACAGATTCAGGCACTCGTCACGTTGAGTGCCTGGCGTCCAATCCCTGTTTGGGCGTGTCTGCGCATCTGACGTTAGGAGGCTTATCTAAAAAGTATTCTCTTAGTCTTAAATTTCTTGCAAAGTTATCTAGGTCTTGAAGTAACTGGAATTCATTAAAGCAGCCGGTTGTGGGGCAGAAGTTCAGCCCCTTCGAGAGTAGTTTTGTTTTCATCAGGTGACAGGGCAGTACTAGATAAGTTTACGATAGCGGTGCCGCGTGGTTCTGTAGTACGTTGGTTATCCACTATGCAGGATACTGGTGGAGGGACGGGGCTGTAATTGAGAGGCAGGATTTCTGGCAAAGTAGGATTGGGAACTTTATCTCGCCTGAGTTTGCGAATTTTTCTGTCTACGAGGTCACGGATGTTTAGCTTTTTCGAACTCCGCTAAGGAGTTTATTTCGTCTGGTGACAGGGGCCCGTTGGAGCGGATAAGAGCTATCGTTTGGGCAGTTAGCTGTTTCACCTGTTTTTCGCTATGATTGATGGCAATTTTTACAAGTTCGAGAGAAGCACTTGAGAGAACGTTCTGCCATGCTAGTCGGTCGTGATGATCAAGGTTCGTTATGGAAGGCGCGTGAGAGAGCGTGATACCTTTAGGGGTTACTCCAGCTTTTAGGTACACTTGAAGCGTTGATTATGAAGATCATGTCTAATTCGTTTGTCAGAAAGTTTTCTTATTTTTAGGAATGTGGCGCTGTGGAATGTAGGCACAGAACCGGACTCACCATTTAAATATCAGTCGGTCCTAATGCGGGGAGCAGGTGTGGGCGGTGGCGTAGGTTATCGGTCGTCAATATGGAGCGGCGTTGTTTGCACAGGTGTTCCGGGCGTCATGCTCTGGGCGATTGTCGGAAACTCCCCGTCGATGTTTTCAGCCAGAACTCCGGGAAAGGGCACTTGAACCGTGTTCACAATGGGGGGGTGGCGGCGGTCTCGGGGTTCTCCGCTGTGGCGGCCGGGCTTGCTGCATTGATGTTCTCCTGGTTGGCATGATGATCGGTTGATGCGTGGCTCACTTGACGTGGCGTCGCGAACAGGAACTCTGTTGGTCTGGGTTGCCGGTTGGTAATGCGAGGGACTGCTGGCAGTGACCGCTTTTGATGACCACCCGGGTGCCGTCGTTGTTGCATCCCGTATCAGAAGACCCCTCAAAGTTTGCGCCATCACAGCGACTCCTAGGAAGCTGGGGTGAAGCCCGTCCGCAGCCAGGAAACGACGGGGCGGGAGTGAGTCAAACTGATAGTCCACGTACGTCACTTTGGTTGGGCGACGACAGTAGCTCCGGATTGTTTCGTTGAATTTGCGGGCTTCCCAATTAAACCACTTCACGAAGTGGTCGTTTGGTCGGTCAAGCCGGCGGTTGGTGTGACGTGGCAACACATATGACACGACCAACTTCTGGAGCTCCGGTCTGGTTCGAAGGGTGTTGTTTACCAGTCGGCGAAGACGGCGAAGGGTCTCATCGCAGCCGTAATGCTCCAGCTCACTTGTACCGACGTGGAACACCAGTGTTCTCACAGTTCTTGGAATACTTGGAAGCTCACTTCTATCTGGAACGTGGTCGCTCCTCGGATGGTGATGAAGGCAGGGGCCGCTGTGTCATACGGATGAAGTGCTGGTTGAAGGTAACGAGTCTGTGAATTTCCGATCACTGCAGAGGTAGGCGCGATGTTTGGGGAACCTCCACGTGAGTTGCTGCTCCGAGGGTGCGCCGGGGCCGGTCTTGAAACAACTGGCATGCTGGATGGGGCCGAAGGCGTGGTGAAACACAAAGTAAGAAACCTCGTAACAGCAACAGCGGAGGGTTATTTCGACGTTCGACTTCGAGACAAGTCTTCTACAGGAATGATGGCTTCGGTCTTTTCGGAAGAGAGCATATATGTCGAAAGTGGAAAGCGGGTTTACGAAATGGCCAACGATACCATTCACACAAAACATACGTGAAACAACACAAACACGAAGCGGGAATCTTCCTTATTGGCAAGCAATGAACAAAATTGAACAACGAAGAGACGCCAGCCGCCCACACCTGCTCCCCGCATTAGGACCGACTGATATGTAAATGGTGAGGTCCGGTTCTGTGCCTACATTCCACAGCGCCACATTCCTAAAAATAAGAAAACTTTCACAAACGAATTAGACATGATCTTCATAAATCAACGCTTCAAGTGTACCTAAAAGCTGGAGTAACCCCTAAAGGTATCACGCTCTCTCACGCGCCTTCCATAACGAACCTTGATCATCACGACCGACTAGCATGGCAGAACGTTCTCTCAAGTGCTCTCTCGAACTTGAAAAAATTGCCATCAATCATAGCGAAAAACAGGTGAAACAGCTAACTGCCAAAACATAGCTCTTATCCGCTCCAACGGGCCCCTGTCACCAGACCAAATAAACTCCTTAGCGGAGTTCGAAAAAGCTAAACACCGTGACCTCATAGACACAAAAATTCGCAAACTAAGACGAGATAGAGTTCCCAACCCTACTTTGCCTGAAATTTCGCCTTTCAACTATAGCCCCGACCCTCAACCACTTTCTTGCATAGAATAACCAACCTACTACAGAACCCACGCGGCACCGCTATCGTAAACTTATCTAGTACTGCCCTGTCACCTGATGAAACAAAACTACTCTCGAAGGGGCTGAACTTCTGCCCCACAACCGGCTGCTTTAATGAATTCCAGTTACTTCAAGACCTAGATAACTTTGCAAGAAATTTAAGACTAAGAGAATACTTTTTAGATAAGCCTCCTAACGTTCAAGATGCGCAGACACGCCCAAACAGGGATTGGACGCCAAGCACTCAACGTGACGATTGCCTGAATCTGTACATCGCCGCTGTGCAAAAAGATGTCATGCGGGAATATGAAATTCACAAAGGTAAACGTCAAAATTTAACAAAGTCTGAAAAAGCGTGCTTGAAGGGTTTGGAAAATAGAACTGACATAACAATTAAGCCTGCCGATAAAGGAGGAGCGATTGTAATCATGAATACTGTGGATTACATTCGAGAAGGGCACCGGCAACCTTGATGATTGAAACTTTTATGAGCGCCTTGCGGAGGACCCCACGAATTGAGCACACCAAAATCGTAACTTCGGTATTAAAAGATCTCTTGGACGGGGGAAAATAACCTCCAGTGAGCACAGTTTAATGCGACCAGTGCAACCCCGTCCGGGCCGATTTACATGCTTCCTATAGATCCATAAAACTGGCAACCCAGGGCGCCCAATCATATCCGGCATTGGCACAATCACCGAACCCATATCGGGGTTTGGGACAAACTAATAAGGCACATTCCCAGCGTCCTGGACTCGTACATAAAAGACACCACGGAATTTCCTCAAAGTTATTTCGGATCTTCGTGTACCAAAGACTCGTACCTAGTAACCCTGGACGTATCTTCCCTTTACACTAACATCCCCCATGACAAAGGGATAGCCGCACTAACCCAGCATGTATGCGCTCCATAAAACAGCCAGATACCCCAATACTGCCATGTGAGTTAGCGAGGTTAGCGGCCCTCGTCTTAGAACTAAATTCATTTGAATTCAACAATGAGTACTTTCGGCAAGTTAGTGGAACCGCCATGGGAACCAAGATGGCACCAAGCTACGCCAATCTGTTTATGGGGAAGTTAGAGGCCACATTCCTGTCTGAATCCCACTTAAAACCACTCCTGTACAAAAGGTACATTGACGATATCTTTTTTATTTGGACCTACAACGAGGATGAGCTCCTCCACTTCATCGACTGTTACAATTCTGCACACCCGAACATCAATTTTACTCACACCTACTCTCAAGAGAGCATAAACTTCCTGGATGTGACCGTGACAATTGAAGACGGTGAACTCACGACAAAGCTGTATCGGAAGCCAACAGATCGCCAGCAATATCTACATTACCAAAGCGATCACCCACGTCACTGTAAGAATAGCATTCCTTATAGCCAGGCCCACCGTTTCAAACGAATCTGCTCAAAATCGGAAGATTTCACTACCAACGCCAAAAATTTAAAAACCATGCTGGAGGGGCAGGGGTACCCAGCGCGTGTAACTGATGACGCCATAAAAAAGGCCGAAGCACTCAACCGCGTGGACCTAATTGCGAACCGTCCCCCACAACGCGACTTACAACGAACAGACCTATGCTTAACGTACAGCACCAACTTTCCTAACGTAAAAAACATCTTGAAGCGGCACTACAACATTCTGGAACAAAGTGAACGCCTCAAACGGGCGTTTCCGTCCGTTCCAGGCGTCGTCTACCGACGATCCCGGAACCTCAAAGACACACTCGTGAACGCAAGGACAAATTCATTGTCCGCGCATAATGAATGCCGGCCATGCCTGAAACCGCGGTGCCTTGTCTGCAAGGCAATGCAACAGACAAGCACTGCTCAAAGCTCCAACTCAGAGTACTCTTTAAAAATTCGCGGGAACATGACGTGCGACACTTCCAATGTGATTTATTTGATTGAATGCAATGTGTGTCGAATGCAATATATAGGGCAGACAGGGACCTCTTTCAGGCTCCGGTTCAATAATCACAAAGCGCACGCCAAAACGCGCCCGACCCTGCCTCTCTCCAGACACCTCAGCCTTCCAGATCATTCTTTCGATAAACTAAGCGTCACGCTCTTAGAGACGGGGTTCAGGTCAAACCGGGAACGAGAACAACGTGAATCATACCTCATATACCGATTCAATACAATCAAAAAAGGTATAAATGAGGACCCAGGCACACTTGCAGCGATTAAAACATTGTCATCTACCTAACCGTATCAGTGGCGCTGTGGGTGTAGCCGGAACCGGACTCTCGAAATCACATGCACGTGAGCGTTTGTTCAGTGGATTTTTCCCACATTGCTGATGTCTTTCCGTTTTTGTTTTCATTTTTATTCCTTCTCTCCTTTTCCGCTCTTCGTGTTCACTCCTATCCTTTTTTTTTTTCTTAATTCTCTCTTTTATAATCTTGTGTTATAACTTTGGAAACTTTTTCTAAATCTCCGTCACAATCTTACAATTAAGTAATGTTGCTTAGTGTCGGTGCTGTTTCAGCAATAACTTCTGTTTACCTTCTCCCCAAAACACGTGTTCGAAAATTGGTTGGGGGATTTAAACGTTTGGATATGGCGCATAACCCGGAAGATAAGCAATACAATTTTGGGGTCTGCGTTATTACTCGAGCGCACATATCTTTGCCGCTGTTATCACTATTCGCCCCCGCGGACTGGTTACATTTTTGACTGCTTGCAAATCTATTTTTCCCTCCCTTGCACCTACAGTCGTCTTCTAAGCCCGGCTACCGAACCATCGGGGTTTATTTTCTCCGTTCCCCCCCCCCATCCGTTGAGCAGCTTGCGTTCTGGTTTGGCTGTTTTCCCCTCCCATCCCCCACTCAGCGGAGGGGAGACACCGACGACGCACGGGTTGTCGCTGAACTGCAAAGTGGCAGCTCTTAACAAAGACCTGAAAACTCGGCCTAGCGCCCCGTTCTCGGAAGGCGTCCGTCCGGCGAGGGAACGGTGGAATGGTGGCGGACCGTTTCCTTCTGCACGAACACAAAACGTCCTTTAATTGTCTCAGCTCCGGGAACGGGCCCATAAACGGGCTGTAAAATGCCTTGTTTGCACTTTCCGAACATATGGCGGGACACTCGCTTTCAATCAACGGAAACGCGATCCCTCGGAGCGTCTGGGCGTTAGCATAGTGACGGCTAGCGGCGGAAGATATATTGCCTTCTCTCCTTTGTTCTACAACCCCACTTTCGGACGCTGTTGAGCTTTTCGCGTTTCCGCCACCACTCGAATTCCTGTTCAGTGCTCTTTCATCTCCCTTTCTTCCTTTTTTTTTTTTTTTCTCTCCAACTATCTTGGCGTCTCTCTCTTCGTTGTTCATTTTTTGTTCATTCTTCCAATAAGGAAGATTCCCGCTTCGTGTTTGTGTTGTTCACGTATGTTTGTGTGTGGTATCGTTGGCCATTCGTAAACCCGCTTTCCACTTTCGACATATATGCTCTCTTCCGAAACGACCGAAGCCATCATTCCTGTAGAAGACTTGTCTCGAAGTCGAAACGTCGAAATAAACCCTCCGCTGTTGCTGTTACCGAGGTTTCTTACTTTGTGTTCACCACGCCTTCGGCCCCATCGCCAGCATGCCAGTTGTTTCAAGACCGGCCCCCGGCGCACCCTCGGAGCAGCAACTCACGCGGAGGTTCCCCAAACATCCGCCTACCTCTGCAGTGATCGGAAATTCACAGACTCGTTACCTTCACCAGCACTTCAATCCGTATGACACAGCGGCCCCTTCCTTCATCACCATCCGAGGAGCGACCACGTTCGAGATAGAAAGTGAGCTTCCAAGTATTCCAAGAACTGTGAGAACACTGGTGTTCCACGTCGGTACAAGCGAGCTGGAGCATTACGGCTGCGATGAGACCCTTCGCCGTCTTCGCCGACTGGTAAACAACACCCTTCGAACCAGACCGGAGCTCCAGAAGTTGGTCGTGTCATGTGTGTTGCCACGTCACACCAACCGCCGGCTTGACCGACCAAACGACCACTTCGTGAAGTGGTTTAATTGGGAAGCTCCGCAAATTCAACGAAACAATCCGGAGCTACTGTCGTCGCCCAACCAAAGTGACGTACGTGGACTATCAGTTTGACTCACTCCCGCCCCGTCGTTTCCTGGCTGCGGACGGGCTTCACCCCAGCTTCCTAGGAGTCGCTGTGATGGCGCAAACTTTGAGGGGTCTTCTGATACGGGATGCAACAACGACGGCACCCGGGTGGTCATCAAAAGCGGCCACTGCCAGCAGTCCCTCGCATTACCAACCGGCAACCCAGACCAACAGAGTTCCGGTTCGCGACGCCACGTCAAGTGAGCCACGCATCACCGATCATCATGCCAACCAGGAGAACATCAATGCAGCAAGCCCGGCCGCCACAGCGGAGAACCCCGAAGACCGCCGCCACCCCCCCCATTGTGAACACGGTTCAAGTGCCCTTTCCCGGAGTTCTGGCTGAAAACATCGACGTGGAGTTTCCGACAATCGCCCAGAGCATGACGCCCGGAACACCTGTGCAACAACGCCGCTCCATATTGACGACCGATAACCTACGCCAGCCGCCCACACCCGCTCCCCGCATTAGGACCGACTGATATGTAAATGGTGAGTCCGGTTCTGTGCCTACATTCCACAGCGCCACATTCCTAAAAATAAGAAAACTTTCTGACAAACGAATTAGACATGATCTTCATAAATCAACGCTTCAAGTGTACCTAAAAGCTGGAGTAACCCCTAAAGGTATCACGCTCTCTCACGCGCCTTCCATAACGACCTTGATCATCACGACCGACTAGCATGGCAGAACGTTCTCTCAAGTGCTTCTCTCGAACTTGTAAAAATTGCCATCAATCATAGCGAAAAACAGGTGAAACAGCTAACTGCCCAAACGATAGCTCTTATCCGCTCCAACGGGCCCCTGTCACCAGACGAAATAAACTCCTTAGCGGAGTTCGAAAAAGCTAAACATCGTGACCTCATAGACACAAAAATTCGCAAACTAAGACGAGATAGAGTTCCCAACCCTACTTTGCCTGAAATTTCGCCTTTCAACTATAGCCCCGACCCTCAACCACTTTCTTGCATAGTGAATAACCAACCTACTACAGAACCACGCGGCACCGCTATCGTAAACTTATCTAGTACTGCCCTGTCACCTGATGAAACAAAACTACTCTCGAAGGGGCTGAACTTCTGCCCCACAACCGGCTGCTTTAATGAATTCCAGTTACTTCAAGACCTAGATAACTTTGCAAGAAATTTAAGACTAAGAGAATACTTTTTAGATAAGCCTCCTAACGTTCAAGATGCGCAGACACGCCCAAACAGGGATTGGACGCCAAGCACTCAACGTGACGAGTGCCTGAATCTGTACATCGCCGCTGTGCAAAAAGATGTCATGCGGGAATATGAAATTCACAAAGGTAAACGTCAAAATTTAACAAAGTCTGAAAAAGCGTGCTTGAAGGGTTTGGAAAATAGAACTGACATAACAATTAAGCCTGCCGATAAAGGAGGAGCGATTGTAATCATGAATACTGTGGATTACATTCGAGAAGGGCACCGGCAACTTGATGATTCAAACTTTTATGAGCGCCTTGCGGAGGACCCCACGATTGAGCACACCAAAATCGTAACTTCGGTATTAAAAGATCTCTTGGACGGGGGAAAAATAACCTCCAGTGAGCACAGTTTAATGCGACCAGTGCAACCCCGTCCGGGCCGATTTTACATGCTTCCTAAGATCCATAAAACTGGCAACCCAGGGCGCCCAATCATATCCGGCATTGGCACAATCACCGAACCCATATCGGGGTTTGTGGACAAACTAATAAGGCACATTCCCAGCGTCCTGGACTCGTACATAAAAGACACCACGGATTTCCTCAAAGTTATTTCGGATCTTCGTGTACCAAAGGACTCGTACCTAGTAACCCTTGACGTATCTTCCCTTTACACTAACATCCCCCATGACGAAGGGATAGCCGCACTAACCAGCATGTATGCGCTCCATAAACAGCCAGATACCCCAGACTGCCATGTAGTTGCGAGGTTAGCGGCCCTCGTCTTAGAACTAAATTCATTTGAATTCAACAATGAGTACTTTCGGCAAGTTAGTGGAACCGCCATGGGAACCAAGATGGCACCAAGCTACGCCAATCTGTTTATGGGGAAGTTAGAGGCCACATTCCTGTCTGAATCCCACTTAAAACCCCTCCTGTACAAAAGGTACATTGACGATATCTTTTTTATTTGGACCTACAACGAGGATGAGCTCCTCCACTTCATCGACTGTTACAATTCTGCACACCCGAACATCAATTTTACTCACACCTACTCTCAAGAGAGCATAAACTTCCTGGATGTGACCGTGACAATTGAAGACGGTGAACTCACGACAAAGCTGTATCGGAAGCCAACAGATCGCCAGCAATATCTACATTACCAAAGCGATCACCCACGTCACTGTAAGAATAGCATTCCTTATAGCCAGGCCCACCGTTTCAAACGAATCTGCTCAAATCGGAAGATTTCACTACCAACGCCAAAAATTTAAAAACCATGCTGGAGGGGCAGGGGGTACCCAGCGCGTGTAACTGATGACGCCATAAAAAAGGCCGAAGCACTCAACCGCGTGGACCTAATTGCGAACCGTCCCCCACAACGCGACTTACAACGAACAGACCTATGCTTACGTACAGCACCAACTTTCCTAACGTAAAAAACATCTTGAAGCGGCACTACAACATTCTCGGAACAAAGTGAACGCCTCAAACGGGCGTTTCCGTCCGTTCCAGGCGTCGTCTACCGACGATCCCGGAACCTCAAAGACACACTCGTGAACGCAAGGACAAATTCATTGTCCGCGCATAATGAATGCCGGCCATGCCTGAAACCGCGGTGCCTTGTCTGCAAGGCAATGCAACAGACAAGCATGCTCAAAGCTCCAACTCAGAGTACTCTTTAAAATTCGCGGGAACATGACGTGCGACACTTCCAATGTGATTATATTTGATTGAATGCAATGTGTGGTCGAATGCAATATATAGGGCAGACAGGGACCTCTTTCAGGCTCCGGTTCAATAATCACAAAGCGCACGCCAAAACGCGCCCGACCCTGCCTCTCTCCAGACACCTCAGCCTTCCCGATCATTCTTTCGATAAAGCTAAGCGTCACGCTCTTAGAGACGGGGTTCAGGTCAAACCGGGAACGAGAACAACGTGAATCATACCTCATATACCGATTCCATACAATCAAAAAGGTATAAATGAGGACCCAGGCACACTTGCAGCGATTAAAACATTGTCATCTACTAATCCGTATCAGTGGCGCTGTGGGTTGTAGCCGGAACCGGACTCTCGAAATCACATGCACGTGAGCGTTTGTTCAGTGGATTTTTCCCACATTGCTGATGTCTTTCCGTTTTTGTTTTCATTTTTATTCCTTCTCTCCTTTTCCGCTCTTCGTGTTCACTCCTATCCTTTTTTTTTCTTCTTAATTCTCTCTTTTATAATTCTTGTGTTATAACTTTGGAAACTTTTTCTAAATCTCCGTCACAATCTTACAATTAAGTAATGTTGCTTAGTGTCGGTGCTGTTTCAGCAATAAACTTCTGTTTACCTTCTTCCCCAAACACGTGTTCGAAAATTGTTGGGGGATTTAAACGTTTGGATATGGCGCATAACCCGGAAGATAAGCAATACAATTTTGGGGTCTGCGTTATTACTCGAGCGCACATTATCTTTGCCGCGGTTATCACTATTCGCCCCCGCGGACTGGTTACATTTTTGACTGCTTGCAAATCTATTTTTCCCTCCCTTGCACCTACAGTCGTCTTCTAAGCCCAGCTACCGAACCATCGGGGTTTATTTTCTCCGTTCCCCCCCCCCCATCCCGTTGAGCAGCTTGCGTTCTGGTTTGGCTGTTTTCCCTCCCATCCCCCCACTCAGCGGAGGGGAGACACCGACGACGCACGGGTTGTCGCTGAACTGCAAAGTGGCAGCTCTTAACAAAGACCTGAAAACTCGGCCTAGCGCCCCGTTCTCGGAAGGCGTCCGTCCGGCGAGGGAACGGTGGAATGGTGGCGGACCGTTTCCTTCTGCACGAACACAAAACGTCCTTTAATTGTCTCAGCTCCGGGAACGGGCCCATAAACGGGCTGTAAAATGCCTTGTTTGCCCTTTCCGAACATATGGCGGGACACTCGCTTTCAATCAACGGAAACGCGATCCCTCGGAGCGTCTGGGCGTTAGCATAGTGACGGCTAGCGGCGGAAGATATATTGCCTTCTCTCCTTTGTTCTACAACCCCACTTTCGGACGCTGTTGAGCTTTTTCGCGTTTCCGCCACCACTCGAATTCCTGTTCAGTGCTCTTTTCATCTCCCTTTCTTCCTTTTTTTTCTCTCCAACTATCTTGGCGTCTCTCTCTTCGTTGTCATTTTTTTGTTCATTCTTCCAATAAGGAACATTCCCGCTTCGTGTTGTGTTGTTTCACGTATGTTTGTATGTGGTATCGTTGACCATTCGTAAACCCGCTTCCACTTTCGACATATATGCTCTCTTCCGAAACGACCGAAGCCATCATTCCTGTAGAAGACTTGTCTCGAAGTCGAAACGTCGAAATAAACCCCTCCGCTGTTTGCTGTTACCGAGGTTTCTTACTTTGTGTTCACCACGCCTTCGGCCCATCGCCAGCATGCCAGTTATCTATATATATATATATATATATATATATATATATGTACATATATATATATAATAGCAAGGGCTTCATTAGGGCTTTGAAACCTTGCGCATCCTAATATCCCGCTCTCTACATTCTACTCCACGTAAATCATTGATTTCTTGGACGTTACAGTCCCAGTTTCTAATGGCACCACTATTCCCACTTCCACAGCAGCCATGGTCAGGCACGGCCAGACGCAATACCTTGTAGGCCATATTACCGTTAGGCGAATCTGCAGAAGACAAGCGAATTTCCAGCATCAGCCGACCGTGGACTAACTGGCTGCATGCCCTGTAACAGAAACACGGTGACGGTATACCAACAAATGACCACCACGCGCGCGCCGCCAGCACCGCTTAAACTTTATGTTAATGTAAAAGGGAACTTTCTTTGTGATTCCGCCAACATCCTATACCTGCTGGAATGCACCCTCTGCGGCAAACCGGCCACACTGAAAAACCCTTCCGTTATAGGTTTATCAATCACCGATCTCATGCCAAAACCTCCCTTTTTTGCCTCAATCAGGGCATGTTAGCACACTTGGTCATTCTTTTCAACAGCTGAGGTCGACAATTCAGGAATCTAGTTTTAAAACGCATCTTGATTGCGAGGTTCGTGAGTCCTACCTTATCTATAAGTTTAGGTCAGCGTCCTTCCGCATCTATGAAAGTTAAAAGAAACCTACGTGGCTTTCCTCCGAATAAAATTTTGTAATTTGCCGTCTGCTTCTCCCTCTTCCTCTTATTCATATGCTTTATTTCTGCATTCCTCGGGATAGTGTTGCGCCTGTTCGCTGCTTTCCCCCTCGATAAAATTCTCCCACCCTTCGGTGACCTCCAAGAGACAGTTATTTTTTCGTGCTAGAAACTGCGCTCTTTTGCACGGTGGCTTCACTATACCAGATATAATAAGCAACTGTGAGCATTACGTTCTGGGTAGAGGTCTGCGGTACCGTTGTTAGCTTTGATTTTCCACCTTGCAATCGATTTGTGCACGCGTTAATCTGTGATTGCACTCCTCTCCGCTTCTTTTGGTTTGTATTTCTGTTAGCTAATATCATTGTGACCGCCTTGGCGTTCCTTAACTGGTACCATGTGCCAACAGAGTGCGGTCATGTGGGTGCGCCTTCCTTCAGTTATCTCATTTTCATGTGCTTTTTTTCATCCTGTCTTTTGGTTCTTTTTTTTGTCTCCTTTTCTATGGTTTTTACTGTCCTGTGGGTAGATATGTGCACTCATTTCCTCTCAAAAATGCCTGTCTGACTGCTTTTGTTGGCGCGGCCGTTCCTACTAATACCATAGACCAAGTATTGTACTCTTTCATGTATGAATCCCCTAAGTCGCACTCTATGTGATGTGTACGGCCAGATGTGCGCCATATGGGCGCATGGGCATATCCTTTGACAACTCTCCTGCCCCAGTTGCCAGGGGACACTGAATATAGCAATTACTTTGATACATTCTTTTTCTTCGTACTTCTTTCTTTTGTTCGTAACAGGTTTCTGTGATTTCCTTATCTCTTTTGTTTTCCCGTGCCAAAAACGCGCGAGCACATATGGGGTTTCCATCTCTGTTTTTCCCTCTGTAGCCTCAGGTTAACGGAGAATTATCTTGTTAAATTTTTCCCCATCTGTCTTCTTTTTTTCCAGTTTATTTTCTGTTCTTTGTTGGGCGCGGCTGTGATTTTTTGTGAACTTATTTTAGCCCTTGCCATGTGTGCATGGACATATCTTTTTTGACACCTCTCTATCACCCCTGTTGCCAAGAGAAGAAAGAGAAATACCTTGTTAAAACTTTTTCGTTGTGTTTCTTTTCTTTTGTTCTTTTTTCTCATAGTCTTACCGTGTGGCTGTGATTTCATGTTATTCCCTTTTTTTCTCGCTTCCACTTCTCTGATTTTTTTTTGCTTCCCACCAACCATGATCCCGTGTATAAGCCCTACAATCCCTTGCCCTGCCTCAGCTTTGCTACATTCTCTATATAGGACATCGAAACCAACTTTTTCTGTATTCTGAAGAAAGGAAGTTGTCTTCCTGAACCGTCAGTAAACTTTTATTTTTTGTTTTTATCACGAGTCTCTGTCTCTTTACAATATATATATAACATTTACACACATATATATATATAAATATCTCTATATATATATACTGCTTTCTTCTTTCTTTCCAAATGCTTCATCTGTTTCAATGACCTACCACAACCTCCCCTTAGCTTAACGAGGTTTTCTTGACTGCCA
>JABSTR010000908.1:0-64104 GCA_013339765.2 Haemaphysalis longicornis | reverse complement strand
CCTGGGACCCACAGAGAGCGCGCATGTTTTTGCGCATACACAGACATCATAGCGCTGAATACAAGATTAACTAATTAACTATGTAGTTTTTGGTGGGCTTGTGACGATGATAGTGCGCTGCTGTGTCAGAGCGCCTGACCCAAATGCGTTGCACGAGGCGACGAGCCGACAGCGAGGCTGAGTCACGCCTCGTCCAAACCAGATCAAACCGCCAAGGCACCTCTCCCTTTCGTCTCGGCGGGACGGCCGAATCCCGCAGCTGAGAACAACCAACGGCGGAAGCAGAAGGTGTTCCTTCGGTGCGAGCTCCAACTCGGGGGATGTTGCGGCAAAGCCGGCGAGCGGGGCACGGAAGACACGCGAGCAACGAAGCCTGAGCGGGGAGCGGACCGAAAGCTCTGGCCTCTGGCATGCAGTAGCTTAGTGGAGCCACCGACGGTCGAGCGCGTTACGTTATCCCCATCGGCGGGGAAACCCAGCTGGCTGCACCGTGCGAGGCGAACTCGACGTTGCCCCAGTATTTGATAGCTGGCATGCAATCAGGGTTGTGCACAGTTCTGATTTGTATCCGCATTCTAACCCAGGGCAGCGAAGGCATTCAGTGCGAAAGCGAACGTTGAGAGCTTTCTGCTATGAGCGGAAACGCGATTGGGAGGCATGCGTTCCGGCTGCTATGCTGGCGTTGAAGTCAGCTCCGCGCGAGATTACGGGCGTCAGCTTTGCGAGGCTTGTGTATGACCGCGAAAAGAAAACGCGTTTCGAACAACAAAACTAGCCTGTAGGGAAGAGCTGGTTGTAACGCAGCGTTCGTTTCACTGTTCGGAACATTCCGTCCCGTCATGTTGAGCTTCGGTCTCAAACACACGCCGTATTGCTTCTAGAAAATAAGGGATCGGTGTTTCGTGGCCGGTCTGGGAGGCGCTCTTTTACCTCGACGATGTTACCAGGTTTTCTAGCACATGGTAGGAGCATGTCGTGTTAGAGTCGTGTTGAGCAGGCTCAAAGAATCCGGCATATCAGACAAACAGTCGTGTGTCAGATAGGATGCGCTGAAGTGACGTATCTAGCGCAAGTGGCGGTGGTAGCGCGGCCGACGCAGACCGTCGGAAATCAAAGTGGCCGCAGTCGTGAACTACCGCCGGCCAACCGTTAAGTCAAAGAATACTGCACACTGGCTAGTCATTTAACTGACGCTCTTCAAAAGACTGAGCCAGTGAAGATGAAATGGGGCACAAAGAAGGAGGACGCGTTTCCAACACTGAAACGAGCCTTGAGCGAGGATCCAGTTCTAATGGTCCCCGACTTTTCCAAGGGTGTCCTAATTCAGTGCGGTACGAGCGATCGTGGCATGGGAGCTGTACTATGCCAAGAGGATGCGAACGGCCGGGAACGACCAGTTTTGTACTTCCGCAGGTGACTCACCAGTTCGCTACCATTCGTCGGAATTCAAACTTCAGGCAGCGAGAGCCCTGATTGGAGCTATTCGAAGTTCTCGGGGCCATAATGAACTTCCCGAGGTATAAAACAAGCCCGGAGGCTCTGATCGTCGGCATTCTCCGGCGGCATTCTTCGGCGCCACTCTTCGAAGGCACCGAGTGGAGAGGTGCTGTCGCCTTTGTGCGAGCCATGTAACGTTTGCTTACCCTTGTACATACTGTATATAAATGTTACTTCATATTTTCGACAGCTCAAGAACTTCATCGCTCTGCTCTGCGCCGCGTCGATAGCGGACGGAGCAAGGCAACGTCACTACACCGGTGAGTGACTCCGCTCGGATGCCAGTCGCAACAGTGGAGGCGGCGGTGAGAGGGCCCAGTCCCTACAGGGGAGACAGCGTCGGGATGGCCGATTCCCAACATCGGTGACGAGCTGGATGCGAGTCACAACCTGGCAGCAGCGCTGGGAAGGTCATTCCCAAGAGCGCGAACAACACTCAAGGATCCTGTATAGATGGTGGAATTGGAAGTTTGATTTTCAAGAATATGTCGTACAATCAGTAAAGTTCCATACGCTTCTGCTGAAAATATTGTTGTGTGCACGCTCATGGTTCCGGCTGCATTGAAATTCGGACTATGAGCAGCGCAGGAGGCCATAGTGGAGGTTTTTGAAGCGTCCCTGTAAACATCTGCACGTGGGTATTTAAACTGCGAAGCAAAAAATGCTGCAGTATTGCTGCTTGTGGTACAATATTTTTGTCAAGTTTCTTAAGTTTCTTAAAAAAGCCCGGAGGGCACAGGACGAACTTTTCAAGGTGGTAGAATGTCTGAAAAGGATGATCTGTACACATAGAGAAACGAAGCGCTGAGATCCGAGGCTTGCTTTCTCATTCTAAGTGAAAAGGGCAGAGGAATGGATGGGCAATTTTCAAACAGCAGAGATGTGGATGTATCGTTAAAAACAGGAGAAAAAGGATGGTTATTCAGCGATGAAATTTTAAAAGCATAAAGCAAGTCCATGTACGTTCGTTGGTTCTCAAGGCTCCACTTATTACACTCGACATACAGACTCTCGACAGGGATACTGCGAAAAGCACCCGATGCGAGACGAAGCCGCAAGTTTAGCACTGGGTAAAACATTCGCAACGCTGTTTTAGTCGCCGACCCATACACCACAGTGCCTTGGTCCAAACGAGACCCAACCAAAGCAGTATGAAAGCGCAGCAGGAGTTCTTTGTCGGAACCATAGGATTGGTGGGAGAGAACATTAAAGATATTCATTGTTTTGAGACATTTATGCTTAAGTTCTTTGATGTAGGGAATGAATGTGAGTGTTTGGTCAAACAGAACACCTAAGAACTTGTGCTCCTTGTTCACAGGAAGCGACACGCCATTAAGAGTAATGTCTGGGTTCGGATGGACTCCGCGATTCCTGAGAACACAACGAAGGAGCTTTTTCCCGGATTCAATTTAAAAGCATTCTTGTCTGCCCAGCCGGCAAGTTTTTTGACACCAAGCTGGACTTGACGTTCGCATATTGACATATTACATGATTTAAAAGATATCTGTACGTCGTCTACATACATGGAATAAGAGATTGTAGGTGGCAGTGCCTTTCCAAGATAGTTCATCTTTACTATGAAGAGAGTACAGATCAGCACGCCACCTTGGGGCACGCCATTTTCTTGCACGTGAACCTTTGAGATAGCACAAACAACTGTTACTGGAAACGTTCTTTCTGACAAGTAACTAACAAGGGTGTTCAACATGTTACCCGAAACACCGAATTACTTGAGGTCGCTAAGGATCCCATAACGCCAAGCGGTGTCGTAGGCCTTCTCGAGGTCAAAAAACACAGTTAAACAATACTGCTTATGCAGGAAAGCATCCTTGATGTACGAGTCAAGTGCTACCAGTTGATGGTTCGTCGATCGCCCCACTCGGAAGCCTGCCTGGCAGCTCTCTAAGAGACCGTTGTACTCAAGGAAGTACACGAGCCTGCGATTGTTCATCTTCTCGGAGAGCTTGCACCGGCAACTCGTCAGGGCTATAGGACGGCAACTTGAGGTGGACGACGGGTCCTTTCCCTCCTTCAAGAAAGCCACTACTATGGCATCCCCCCAAGAGTGTGGAATGAGCCCCGAAAGCCATATTTTGTTAAATAGATGTAGAAGTGTGTCAAGTGTGTCTGGGTGTAGGTGTTGTTTCTTTGTATATGTGATGTTGTCTGGGCCAGGAGCTGAGGGTTTACGCGTGCTTAGAGCCGCCCTCAGCTCATGCAGGGAAAACGATATGTTATAAAAAAAATTCCCTCGCACTTCCCCGAGGGGGAGAGTGTGTAAGTGCGAATGCACGGTTGCATTCGCACTTAAGCCTCTCGCCGCTTGGCCTCGGGGTCGGCTCGACGTTGGCGTTTGCGAGCCGCGTCTTTCCGGCGACCTTCCTCGGCGTCGTCGAGTCGACGCTGCCGTCTCTGAGCCGCTTCTTCGGCCGCTTTCCCCACTCGACGTTGGCGTCGGGCCGCGGCTTCCCGCGCTCGCATTTCGGACTCCGCAGCTCGCCGTTGACGTTGGGCCGCAGCTTCCCGCGCTCGCAGTTCCTGATCGGCAGCTCGCTTCGCCCGCTTTCGTTCGGCGTCGCGGGCCCTCCGCCCGATCGCTGAACGGTTGCTGTTAAAACTTGCTGAGAGATATCTCCTGATAAAAAGGAAGCGTTTTACATAGTTATCTAAGCTTTGAAATTTCGTGTCAGTACTCCTTTAAGCGGGTGCATTTGTTGCATATTCTGCGCCGACGTCACCATTGCGTGGCGCGCACGGTTACGTGCGCATCTTTCTTTGTGTCGCGGCGGCAGCTATCGCCGCTCCTCTCCCTCGTCCCCCTTTCTCTCTTACGTTCGAACCAAATATAAGCGAGCCTGGCTTTGACAATAAATCGACGTTCTGCTCTCATGCTGACCGGCATAAGCTCTGTTCTTCGGCGCGCCTTTGTGCGGCCCGTGGGATGCAACCGCGGCGACGAGGACTGAAGACGCGATAGTCACGAAAAAGGAACCCGAAGACCGCACCACGCCGTTGGACGACATGGCCCATCTCAAGCTACCAGACTTCGACGAAAGCAAAGATAAGTGGAAACCGTACCTTATCAAGGTGGAAGCTTACTTCGAAGCGAACGCCGTTGAGAATTCAGCAAAAAAGAGAGCATTACTTTGTGGCGGCATTGAGCAACCCACACGGTACAGACTTTGGCAGGGAAAGTAGCACGCGCACGCCAAATTCCTTGACTTATGAAGAAGCAGTGGCCAGCCGCTCAACGAGTATATACCCAAAAAGAACGAAATTTTCCGAAAGCTACAAATTTTTCAACCGGTGCCAAGCTGAAGGGGAGCCGATGCATGCCTTTTTGGTGGAAATTCGGCGGATAGCTGATAACTGCAACTTCGGAGGCGCTCTGGACCGGATGCTACGGGACCGCATTGTTTGCGGCGTACGTTCTAGTGCGTTGCAGAAACAGCTATAATGTCAAAAAAGGACTTACGCTGGAAGAAGCAGAGGCTATAGCAATGGCAGCCGAGGCCGCAGAAACAGATGTAAAAAACATGAACGCGGAGGACACACCACTACTAAAAGTAGATGCGTCTAGAAAAATGTACCCACAAGGGGAACGGAAGACTTCTCAAGTCGAAAGCTGTGGCAGATGCGGTAGTGGAAAGCACGATGATGACGGTTGTCCCTGGGCCAGGTCACGGTGTTATCAGTGTAAACGTAAAGGGCACCTTGCACGAAAGTGCCGAAGCCGTGCGCAGTATGCAAACGACTCCAGAGCGGTGCGAACCAACACGTTGACTGTCACAGAAGGCTCCTCTAACGAGGAAATGGAAACAGCCCATATCTGGACACTAGCGTCTAAAAGGAAGAACGTTCTGGAGCCCCCGATTCGCCGAGTATTCACGTGGGGAGGCATTGAATTGCCAATGGAGGTAGACACCGGGTCACCAATTTGCGTCATTTCTCGCGAACTTTATGAGAAGCACCGCAGGCAGTGGCCAAGTCTGAGAGCCTCCAATATCAAGCTTTCCTGCTACGTAGGCCGCCTACCTGTCCTGGGAGAACTTCAGTTACGCGTCCACTACGAAGGGGTGTCCGTGGACTGTTTGCTGACTGTGTTGGACTGTGCGGGGCCAAGCTTGTGCGGCCGTGATTTGCTTCGTTTACTTGACAACGCAGGAGCTCCAATATTGCAGGTAGCAGCACGGGACGTCTTTCCGGAAGACCACGAAAGCAGCTACCGCATCAACAGCATCTTCGAGGACTACCAGGACGTCTTTTCTGCCGACCTGGGCCTTATCGAGGGAACCCCCGCCAGCCTGCACCTAAAAGAGGGCGCCATTCCAAAATTCTGTAAGGCACGGCCCCTTCCCTACGCTTTGCGCGATAAAGTAACGCAAGAGCTGGACAGGCTGGTTTCAATAGGAGTGTTGTCGCCCGTAAAGCATTCCGATTGGGCAACGCCAATTGTGGTGGTGTTAAAGAAAGACGGCACTGTCAGAATTTGCGGGGATTTTAAAGCCACCTTGAACCCAGCTTGTGCCACTGAGCAATACCCGTTGCCCGTGATTGAGGACATGTTTTGCTCGCTTAAGCGATGGTGACTGTTTTAGCACTCTTGACCTGCGCGACGCATACAACCAAGTACCACTCGACGAAGCGGCAAGAAAAGTCTGCGTCATTAACACGCACAGAGGCCTGTTTTGCTTTAATAGGCTGCCATTCGGAATAGCATCCGCCCCGGCAATCTTTCAAAGAAAGATGGATGAGGTGCTGGCAGGCCTGCCGGGCGTGCAAGCTTATCTAGACGACGTGCTCGTGTCGGAAAGAAGGAATGATAATGGCGAGCGACTAAGAAACGTCCTGCAGCGCTTCCGCGAAACGGGGAATAAAGCTCAGATTTGATAAGTGCGAATTGCGCAGACCGTCTGTGACGTATCTTGGGCACCGAATCGACCGAGAGGGTCTTCACCCGACAGAAAAGAACGTCGACGCTATTGTTGAGGCACCGAGTCCGCGCAATGTTACCGAACTGCGCTCGTTTCTTGGAATGCTGACGTTTTACGCGAAGTTCCTGCCTAGCATGTCAACTACGCTTTTCCCTTTATATCAGCTGCTGGAAAAGAATGCGCGCTGGAACTGGAAGGAGCAGCAGGAAGCTGCTTTTACAGCTGCCAAGAAAAGGCTTAAAGATGCCCAAGTTCTCGTGCCTTTCGATCCAAACAAAGAGTTGAAGTTGGAATGTGACGCATCCCCCCACGGTGTCGGGGCAGCTCTGTTCCACACAGTAGGCAATGTTTATAAACCCATTGGATTCCGTTCCAGAACATTGACACAAGCTGAGCGGAACTATTCTCAACTAGAACGAGAGGCGCTGGCGCTCATTTTTGGCGTAACAAAATTTCGTGACTACCTTCTAGGGCGAGAGTTCACGCTGGTGACCGACCACCAGCCACTTCTGGGCCTGCTGAGACCGGACCGCCAGACACCAACGATGGCCGCCGCCCGAATCCAACGGTGGGCACTTTGCCTCGGGGCCTACCAATACAAGCTTCAGTACACTCCAGGGGAGGCAGATGTTCAACTCCGACGCCCTGAGCCGTCTACCCCGGCGAGTTCCGGAACCTGTCCCGGATGATGAACCGGCCGAATACGTTCTGTCCCTGGAAACACTGGACGAAGGGGGAGTGACCACACGTGAGCTGAAGGTTTTGACTGCCACTGACCCTGTCCTGTCTGAGGTTAAACGTTATACACTGAACGGGTGGCCTAAAACAAAAGACTCCTTGCCCCATTTGGTCCTGCCATACTTTGACCGGAAGTTGGAGTTGTCAGTGGCGCATGAGCTACTCTACTGGGGAAACCGGGTAGTAGTACCGGAAGAGGTTCGTACTCGAGTGTTACGTCTACTGCACTGACACGCACCAGGGATCGTCTGCTATGAAAGCTGTTGCACGTTCGCTGTTTTGGTGGCCAGGGCTGGATAGAGATATAGAGAAAATATCGGCTTCGTGTCAAACCTGCATCCAGAAACCTACCGATGCCTACAGCAGCGCCACCAGTCAGCTGGCCAGCGACAAATGAGAGATGGTCTCGTGTTCACGTGGATTTTGCGGGCCCAATCGCAGGAAAAATGATTCTGGTGGTGGTCGACACGCATACAAAATGGGGTCGAAGCATACCGCTGGTGCACGCTAACAGTGAAACCACGGTAAACTGCCTGCGTACTATTTTAGCAGGTTTGGTGTCCCACGAACCTAGTTTCTGATAATGGGCACAATTTACCAGCCAGGAATTCGAGACATTTGCAAAGAACAACAACATAGTGCATCTAAGGTGCGCCCCCTACCACCCCCAGTCGAATGGAGCTGCAGAAAGAGTAGTGCGAACTATAAAGGAGGGGCTTCGAAAAATGAAAGGAGGGAAGATGGAGGACAATCTAGTGCGACTCTGTTCAAACTACCGGAGAACTCCACAGAAAAATTGGAAAGTCACCAGCAGAGATGCTTCTCGGTTACCAAATACGGTCCCGTCTCGACTCGTGTTTTCCTCCTACTCTTGCAGAGCCGTCGCAGGGTCAAGACGACTGGACCTTGCTACCAGAGACCAGTGTTTACGTGCGGAACTATGGTAGCGGTGACAAGTGGATACCGGGACGGGTAAAGACTGCGTCCGGGTCCAGGATGGCTACCGTGGAAACTTCGGGAGGACTGGCCCAGCGACATGCCGATCAAGTGCGCTTGCAACGCAACGATACATTGGAGCAGCAGCAACAGCCTGACCGTGTGATCGAGCAACGACTGGCATCCAGCCCGCCAACGACAGCAGAGGAGGGTGATCCGGCAACCAACACGCCTCGGTGCGCAGACTCTCCGGTACGGGTACCCGGCGTCACCTCCCCACCTCAACCTACGACCAAATCAGCCCCAACGGACAACACTGGAAGAAGCCCCCAACAAGTCCTCAGACGTTCTACGAGAACACGCCGACCGGTGGAGCGTTTCCAATTTTAAGGAGAAAGAAGTGTTGCATATTCTGCGCCGACGTCACCATTGCGTGGCGCGCACGGTTACGTGCGCATCTTTCTTTGTGTCGCGGCGGCAGCTATCGCCGCTCCTCTCCCTCGTCCCCCTTTCTCTCTTACGTTCGAACCAAATATAAGCGAGCCTGGCTTTGACAATAAATCGACGTTCTGCTCTCATGCTGACCGGCGTAAGCTCTGTTTTTCGGCGTGCCTTTGTGCGGCCCGTGGGATGCAACAGCATTAGCCCTTCTCACGCCCGATTCCTGGTCAATCCCTCACGTGGGTATGTGCCATGAGGAGGCGCCCAACACCCGCAGTCACTGAGCGGAGAGAGGAGGAGGAGAGTAGCGCGCGCCCATCTCCCCCCGTTGCTAGGGAAGACGAGGAGCGCGCGCACCCGCAGCTGTTGCTATGCGGACTACGGCGGCGGACGATTCAGGCTCGCTTAAGAAGTACATTCGCACTAAACGATGATGACCTAATCTAGTATAGGCTTCTTTTCGGCCAATTGTTTGTGGTTTATGAAAGAATTTGCGTAGTGTGCTGAGCTGGACACGTTTTGGAAGTGTTGTGTGAGTGTGTCAGCCTGGTCTTCGAATGTGTCCCCTGCTGTGCTTATCAGAGGCAGGCTGTGTGTTTGTTGGAGCTTGAGTTTGCGTATTCGTGTCCATACTTGTTGTGTGGCTGTGTAGGAGTTTATTGATGGACAGAATGATCAAATGTCAGGATGATATGTTTTGTGGGTATTACCTTATCGTCTCTTCTTATGGTTATGCGCCTGGCAGCCGTCACACCTTGACTTTTCAGTCCTACAAGGAGATCGGCCTCTGTCTAGTGTGCTAGATATTGCTCCGAGATCATGCCCTGCTAGCTGTTGAGGCTGTTGATATCGAGATCGGCAATTCGTGTGTGCTTCAGGAGCTTTGTGGCCTGCTGTTGATTGTGTACTTCGACCAAGATCTCGTCGGTTCTTTGCTTCTTAGCTTTGTAAGATTCTACTATAATACTTTCTAAGAACTTCGAAATCAAGAACATGGACTGCGAAGAAATAGGCCTGGTTTGTTCAAGAGATTCAATTACCAAGAAGTGTGGGTAGTTATCAGGTTTCGTAATTGTCACGGTCGGAGGGGGTGGATAGAATACTTCAGTGCGGCCCCTTTTAAGGGGCCGATCACTGGGTTTGGGGAATTTGGAAAAAACAGTACAACATGTATAAAAGCAGGGGACGGGGGTACTTTCTTCGTCAGCCTTACCCTGATAGCTGAAGAGGTCCCGGAGCTTCCTGCCTGGCAAAGAGACAGGGAGCCCATCCGCCGAAGCTTGATCATGTCTCCGACGGCAACCGTTTGAGGTTTCTACCCTTCACTCTTAAAACTCATTACCACGGTCGGTTACAGCGCGAGTATGGGGGCTTGGGGTCTGCGGTGTCGCCAATACCGTCACCAAGATTGCTCAAGGTGCCCCGAGCGGGGCGTCTCATCTTTGTCCTGCTACCACGTCACATTAAAGAGTTATAGCAGAGCGGAGAACCGGTCCCGGTACGGTACCCGGTACATCTGCGCATGCGCACAACCAGTTATTTTGCATCTGCACTGGCGCAGTAGCGGAGGTCGCCTACCGGGACAAGTTCTCCGCTCTGCTATAACTCTATTTTGGTTCACCGTTCGGGTCGAAAACAACCGTTCCGGTCGAGGCCGCGGTTACGTGAGAATTGCGATGCGAATGAGCAATGCGGTGAAAACATGCAGTGAAGATGTGCCTGCCGCCTCAGATGATGATGATGTCCTTGATGATTCCTGGACCCACGACAGCAATGTCTTAAAGTCAGAAGCGAACCGCCTGGGCAACTCGTATCACATCGGACGAGAGGCTTGTAACAGCTGGCCTTGATCGGCTGCTCACGGGGTGGGGACACGGGTCGGAGGACGTGGTCGAATGCTTGTCGCAGTGGACTACGGCTGTGCGACATGGCCCGCGTTCCCTTGATGATTTCGCCCTGGCCGAGACGGCGCGATGTGGAGACCAGGATAAAGATTACCCCGCACCTACCAAAATGTTACGTGGTGGCAGGACAAAGATGAGATGAACGATGCGATGGGGTGAAGGGATATCCCTATGTTATTTACATAGCGGCCTTGGCAGACTTCGCTCCAGGTGCGCGCCGCGCATTCGTCGTCCGCGTCCCCGTGCCTGGTTCAAGGCGCTGTGTGGTATTGACCCCTTCCGTCCCGTAACAGTATGTTGTGGATGTTGGTTTAGCGTTTATTCATGGAGTGCTTTCGATATGGTATACAAAGGAACTGTGTTGGTGATATTAGTGATATTGATGTGCAGTACGTATGTGCAAAGGGACCAACACGATCAACCCCTATTAGGAGTAGCCAACCTTTCACCCCAACTGTGTTTTCCCCAAAACACTTCTCGTGATGGGAGCACATGTGAGTAGGTGCTTGTCGGAGCGCTTGGAAATGACGCAGAGCTCGTGCATTTGGCGACGAGGATTAAGGGGCCGGGGCGGAGGACGAAGGGAGGCGGAATCGAGGTTGCAAGTCGAAGTCAGGAGGAATGCGATGATCGGCGAGTTCTCAACTGGACGGCAGCACCCAGGGGACCTTAAGGCCGAGCCACATCCTCCTCTTGGGCAGCAAGACTCACGACACATCTACAGCGACTGCAAGTCAACCCTCTCCTTGGAGCAGGGAGCAGCGTCAGCAAGCCGGTGGAGACTCACTCGGAATGGGGTGTTAAGGAAGCTAACGGCCTTGCGCCCCCCTCCAGGGTACCTCTGCTTTGCGCCACACCTCCTTCTTGATATACAAGATTCCTGATTGTTTGGCAGCGCCGACAAGAACGGTCGAAAGCGTCAGCCACGCCAACGGGGAGCGCACCTCTCCAATAATACAATGCCTTAAACGTGAGCGCGAACTTTTATAAGTTGAACTTTTTTTATAAAGGCTCTGCTCTCCTCTGGTTGGACTTGTGTTTGCACTGTGTTTGTGTATTTTGCCACATAATTGTCTTGTTGAATATACTGAGTCCGTGTCCACCATCAACACGCCTCGTCCTTCTCTGGCAGTTGAGCTTAACCTCCTCACCAACAACCCGCAGTTCAACGATGGCGTGCGCGACTGGACTCTCTGAGAAATTAACAGGGAGTTGAGGAGGCAAGTCTTGGAGGAGAGGGGAGTGCTTGGCGCCGGACATGGAGTGGGAGGAATTGTTAGCGGTTGGCAAAGAGCTGGGTCTGGCTGGAAATGAGCTCCAAGAGTGGGTCCAGAAAAATGCGAGAGCTGCGAGACAAGAAAGGGCACTAGCGAGAAAGGCTGAGCACCGGAGGATCGAGTTCGAATTTGGTGTCCTTGGCCGCAAGCTGTGGCTCGCTGAGAAGAAAATTTGATGCAGGCATCTGCAGAGCTAGATCTGGAAATCGCAGCGCTAGAGTGTCGCCTTGGAAAAAATGGATACGAAAAAGAAAGTATCAACTTCAGCACGTGAGCAGTACATTTGCACGTCGGAATTTTTATGTGGGCTACAGTATGCACCAATTAGATTTTTGCGTCTTTCATAGCTGTCTTGTAAATACTTCTGATCTTTGTTCGATGTCACCCGCCTCGCTTCTTCTCCGCCAGCTCTACCGTTACGCCCTTCATTACGAAAACAACCTGATTTACCTCTGTGCATTTTCTGCACGTTAAACCTAATCCATTCCAGAACTCATTCCAGGGATATTTATGGGTATAAAACTGACTGGCCTGACCCGACAGTGCAAATAATTTACATGCTCGAAACAGCAATGAACATATTCTGTGCATGCAACGAAGCTTTAAAGAAAGTTAAGCTAAGGCACTCTACCTATGTATAAAAGAAAATATGACGTCCTTTTCTCGACGCAAAATGCCCGCGATCTACGAAAAAGAATTTGCCTTGTGAGACAGCCTGCCATCACAATAAGATGGAACGCTGATAATCAGCACGATGAGAAGGGTGTGCGCAAGCGGTTGAAAAAACCGCCGCAGCAATAAGTGACCGCTAGCAGCTGCTTGAATGACATGCATCCAGAGGCCCGTTTCTGCTAGCTATTGATAGTTCTTCGTCGTGTTATTTTTGGCCTCCGTGCGTCATACCATCCAGTTGGAGCTATCAGTTGCAGTGAACGCTCTATATTCTCCCCTCCAGGGCTCTCCGAACAACAGGTGTCCTTTTTAAAAGCAAGGCACACAGATGCCTGCGTTCGTGGCGGGGTAGTTTTCAGTTTTCTACATTTTTTTGGAGTTTGTTTACAGTTTTGAAGGGCGTTGACGAGGTCTTAATTAGTTTTTAGCAGGACTTTTTTGCAAGCGTCCCATGCTACATATTCGAAACAAGCAATGTTGCCAGTAAAACGATCGGTCAGGTGGCTGCGCGTTATTTCGTCACAGCTTGCTTTGCTTGCCATGGTGTGTGACATGCTGCGTCCTGATTATGGGTGCCCGGAACATTTGTCGTTTTTTTGCGGTACTTATGAGCTTAACCAATGCGTGGCTTCCATACCGGTCTTCTCGATTGGCAGCTGGAGAATATCTATTCGGTGACGCCGGCGTACACATCCTGGGGTTAGGAGTGGACGTTCATTATGCCGAATATATATAACAGAAGATCCACGGGATATTTCTTTAGCATAAGTGGGCATCTTGTTCATCTTCCTCGAGAGATGGTTTTAGCAGCAACATTGGTTGCCTGTCTCTTCTTTGGTTGTCCACAAATGTCAGATTTTCTTCCCCGTTCTTCCCGTTGCTTTTCTTGTTCCCCCATGCAATAACTCCAGACTCCATTTTACAACGAGTACGTGCGGCAGCGGAAGCCAAGTCCAAGGGAACCTATCAAGACGACACGCGACCAAACAGGCGCGCCGTCACAGGGAGGTGCCGAGCTGTGCTTTGAGGGAGCGTCGCCAGCAAGAAGGCCGTCTTACTATATAACGACTCGCAAGTGCCATGCGGAAATTATCAACGAGGACACATCAGTGCATCAGCATTCATAATTTTCGAAGCCACTCAAGAGCAAACCTAGTTTTACATCATCTGGGAGCCTGGACATGAATTCCTCAATTGTTGACAAAGTGGATCACGCTGCAGCCCGCACGTGCATACCCGACAGCAGTATGCCCATTACCCGAGAGGGGCAGTCAACGTGCACTACTATCATAAAAACACAATCGCCTTTTTCAACACAGAGACATCCTGGCACGTTACATGCATATCAGTAAAATATTCCCGCCATTTCATCCTGGGCTACGCATAAAAAAAGTCACCCTATTTGAGAATACTGCAGACGCATGCCTAACATAACAGATCCCTCCTCCATGCTATACCCGAATATATCTCCCTCTACTTGACATTTACGTCCCACGCTTTTACTCTCCACCATTAGGTAAGGGAGTTTCTAAAAATCCCTAACCTACTTCACATCCCCTCCCTATCCCAGCCAAGCTTGGTGAAAAGGCCCTCTACGGCAAGCCGCCGTCTGGGTAGTCCGGAGAAGAGATTGCTCCAAGCGGGCGAATCAACTGCCACCAGCACTTATGCTTATAAGTCAAGATTTATTTTCTCTCTTGCCTCACGTTTTCTACTCGGCATCGTTATCGGCATTGTGTCACTTGCTCCATTATTTATCAACGCTGTCCACAGAATAATTAGGCTGCAATACCCCGTGTATTTCTACGCGGCCGTTAACAGCCCAGCATGGCGCCTAGTGCTATGCAGAGGTGGAGCGTACATTTGAGAACTCACTACTGGTAAGGTGGTATGGGTTGGAAATAAATTTGTGTGCGCTAAAGATTTGTATTGGTTTATATTTTCATGTTTAACATTGATGCGTTGGGGACACCACTGCTTTGACATAAAAGCAATTACCTCCCAATCGCCCTCTTTTGAACGGCCTAACCTTAGAACAGGGGCGCTAACGTGAAAGAAAAGGAATTTATAGTAAACAGCATTTCTTTGAGACATGAACAGCACCCTTGTTGCCTTTTTCTCAAGATACCAACTTGGGGTTCTTTGGGGAAAACAAAGCAGGCATGCAAGAACGTGCGCAAAAATCAAATGATTTATTTAGTTGTTTATTACAAGAACAGACATCCCCAATTGGGCATTGTTGCCGAGGGGGTTACAGTGGAAAAAATAGAAAAATAGCAAATTATAAATAAACAACAATTACACATGGCAACAAACTAGAGAAAGTTAAACAGTTACAGCACTGAATAGTAGAGAACGCATAATTATAATAAAAGCAGCAATACATAACGTAAAATAAGCACCAGTAACCAAAGTAAGTAAATGCACGAATATAACATGATAAGTTTGTGGTTCATTTTACCAACTCAAAATGCTGTTTCGATGGGTATTAGGAAATTATAATCTGAGAATATTGGAATGTGTAGCGTGCTCCGATTGTTAGTAGTGTTGGGAAACAAAGAGTAATAAGGTACATTCAATCAGACAATATATTCCCCAATTTTATATTTATTACCTGGCTGTTCGAACCTGTAACTAGGCGTCTTCAAATATAGTTCTTTATTTATTAAAGTCTTACCGTGGTATATGTTATCAAGAAATCTAAGTCGTTGAACTTTCCGGCGTGCACCGAGTAGTTTCCATCCCAAGGCCTGTGTAATTCTCGAACTCCTTGTTCTAAAATCAGAATTTCCAGTAACGAACCTCGCAGCCCTTTTTTGCACCCTCTCCATCTTTTTGCACAGCACAGTGGTGAAAAGGTCCCAAACAACACAACAATACTCTAGATTTGGTCGCACATTTGTTATATACAAGGATTATTTTAGTGTCTGAGAAGCGTCGCTAAAATGTCTTTGATAGATATGAATTGGGCACGAAGCCTTGGCTGTAATTATATAGACGTGACTGGTACAATCTAATCTTGCCGTGAATTTTACCCCAAGATACTTAACTTGGTCTACCTCTTCTACTGCTTGAGAATGCAAGTACTTGGGATTGGATAGAACTTTCTTTTTGCTCGTAACTTGTATATGAAACATTTTGTTACGTGTAAACTCATCTGCCACCGAGCACACCAATACACAATGTTATCCAGGTCAGACAGCAATACCATGGTGTCCTCAACACACTTGACTAGGAAGTACAGAACACCATCATCCGCATAAAGTGTGACTGTACATTTCTCACCCACAGGAAAACCATTGATAAAAATCAGAAAAAGAAGACGCCCCAAAACAGACCCCTGAGGCACTCCGGACACTACATCAGCTGGTGATGAAGACGCACCATTTATTACAACAGACTGTTTACGTTCGCCTAAATATTCCTCAAACCAATTTAGGAGTGTTCTAGAAATTTGTAGCATAACACTGTGAGAAATGACATCAAAAGCGTTTCTGAAGTCCAAAAATTTAGCGGTTAATTGCACGTCCTGGTCGAATGATAAAGCAATGTCATGTACGAATTCAGTTAACTCTGTGACGCAAGAAAGACCGGCGCGAAAACCATGTTGTGAAGTAGTGAAAAAATGATTATCCTGAAGATGTTTCTAATGCAAGAATAAATTATGTGATCGAGTGTTTTACAGCAAACGGGGGTTAGTGATACTGGTCTATAGTTATAAACTTTTTCACAGCACCAGATTTGTGCAAAGGCGTGACATTAGCTAGTTTCCACTCTCGTGGCAGTTTTCTAGATCTTATCAATACATCGTACAATACGTCTTGAACCAGAGCAATGTGATGAGCACAGCGTTTTAAGATGTGACTTGAAATTCCCCCGTGAGCATGTACGGACTGCATGTTGACCTTTTTTAAAAGGTTTACTCCTGATTCACGCATCGAGATATCATCCATTGCTGGTAGCGGCTTCAGCGCCGCAACTGGGGATAGTTGGCTGGGCGAAGAAAAAACGGATTGAAAGTACTCCTTGAAGCATTCCGGTCTACTCATGTTTCCGGTCTACTCATTAGGAAGTTCATCAGTGGGCATGATAAACAGAATTCCACTGATATCCTTTTGTTATTTTTAATGTAACACCATACCTCCATTGCATTTGTTTTAGCTTTCCTGTTAAGGGATGAAAAATAATCACACTTCGCCAGCATAATCTGCTTCTTCAGGGTAGAGCCTAATACTTTTACCTTTGTAAATGATTGAACACTTCGCATGCGACCGTAATCTTTGTAGACCCTAGCCTTCCGTTTATTACCACTCGTGTATGTTCTGTAATCCACGGTTTATCACAAAGGCGATTAGCAGGTACAATTTTCAATGGGACATCATTGTTTACCAAAGACCACTGTTTTTTATTTAACAACTCCCCTAAACTTTCAATATCAACGGAGCGGCACCATTGGATGAACGATGGAAGGTACGCATGAAGGTCACAATTTGTGGCATCAAATGTACCTCTTATGTATGCGAAAACTTTCTGTGAACGAGGCCTAGTCATTTCTATCGTTTTCAAGTCTATGGAAGCTGCAACGACATCTTGATCACGTATTCCTGGAGTTAAAACAACTGACCTCATCAGATTACTATGGTTTATAAAAAGCAGGCCTAAGACACTATTACTTGCCAAACTCAGTCTTGATGAAAAGTTAACAAAGTGCAAAAGATCATAAACCTTGTTAAGCTCGAAGAAGGCAGGATGCAGTTCTGACCTATTGTTTTCAAAGGGATGCAGTTCGCGCTATTCGACATTGGGCGTGTTGAAATCTCCTGCAAGCATAATTACTTCCGATGGAAGGGCCGAAAGAGTTCTGGACAAACTAAGAAAAAGGACCAGACTAGAATTACCAGGAGGTGTACAAAAAGAACCCACCAAACTGATTTGGCGTTGTTATCTGCGCTCTGTATTGGTACGGTTTGTAGGCTTTTAAGTGCGAATGCACTTCTTAAGCGAGCCTGAATCGTCCGCCGCCGTAGTCCGCATAGCAACAGCTGCGGGTGCGCGCGCTCCTCGTCTTCCTTAGCAACCGGGGAGATGGGCGCGCGCTGCCTGGCCGCTGACATGGCACATACCCACGTGGGGGATTGGCCAGGAATCGGGCGTGAGAAGGGCTAATGCACCCGCTTAAAGGAGTACTGACACGAAATTTCAAAGATGGGCGCGCGCTGCCTGGCCGCTGACATGGCACATACCCACTTGGGGGATTGGCCAGGAATCGGGCGTGAGAAGGGCTAATGCACCCGCTTAAAGGAGTACTGCCACGAAATTTCAAAGCTGAGATCCGCTCTAGCAATCAAGTACAACGACAACACAAATAGGTGTCTGTGAATAAATGCATCTTTCTTTCTTTGTAGTTGTGTGTGTGTGTGTGATCTCTCTTTCGCGAACATTACCGAACCGCGCAAATTCAACTCGTGCATTCGCACTTTCACATTCTTCCCCTCAAGGAAATGCGGGGAATTTTTTTCGAAACAGAATAAACACCCCCCCTTCCTTGTGTATGACGGTCCTTGCGGTAGGCTGTGTAATTTGTGGGAAAACTCCACCGTTTGAAATATGTTCATCTAGCCGAGATGCAGTCCCAAAAACAAGATCAGGTCACGAAATTCGATTTATGCTATCCAACTCGTTTGCCTTATTCTTTATGCTTCGGAAGTTGACAAAAATAACTGATAGGATATCCGGATTGTTCATTCTGCTGGATGCTGTAGCGCCCGCCAACTGCTATTGTGCACATTTTATCACGGAGTCACTTGTGCTATCGTATACCAATGCTTTACTTTCTATTTTGGCCTCCATTTTTCCCCTGTTGTACGTGCCAGTAACCTTCGCGTCAGTTTGCCGCCCGTTTTCTAGTAGCTTTTGCTTTTGGTGGCGGGCTATTTAGGAATAATCTTCACCAATAGCAAAATCTGTTCCCTTAAGTGTTAAAGCCACAGATATAACTTTTGCCTGTCCTTGAAAAACAGAAATTTTACAATAAATGGCCAAGGCTTATCACCACTGACCTTGCCGATTCGGTGGGCACGCTCAATTGCGGAAGCGGCCACAGTTGCACCCAAATTTTCCGCACGCAAATCAATTACTTTCTTTTCGGATTCTTCCACGTTTCATTAGCCCCATCAGACAGACCGAACAACAAAAGATTGTTCTGACGAGGCCGATTTTCTTTATCATTCTGGGTGAATAAAACATTTCTCATGCAGTCAACAAACTGGCTGTGTTGAGCGGATAGCTCAGTTCTTCCCTCGCTTGATGATGGGTTAGGCAGATCGCCGGTCAGCTTTTCAATTGCACTTTCGAGGTTTTGAAGTTTTTGACCGAGTTCTTGCTGCACGGTCTTCAATTTTTTTTTTGCTCTTTCATCAGCTTGTCTTGGGTCTCAAGTATTTGATTTGATTGATTGTAGGGTTCAACGCGCCGACGCAACGGAGGCAATGAGGCGCGCCGTAGTGGAGGGCTCCGCATTAATTTTGACCACCTGGGGATCTTTAACGTGCGCTGAAATCTCGTACACAAGGGGGTTTTTGCTTTTCGCCTCCCTCAGAAAGGCGGCCGCCGCGGCCGGGAATCGAACCCGCGAGCTCGTGCTCAGCAGCACTACAACTTAGCCACTGAGCCACCATGGCGCGTGGGCCTCAAGTATCTATGGTAAATAAAATACAGCCTTTACAAGCTCTTGCTCTAACTCCTTAGTTATTGGCCTTGGGTTTCTTCCACATCACCTGACGAATGCAGTCTTGACCTCACCGCATCTAGAGCACGAAACTTATCAAGAATACCCACAAACATTCGCACATAACGACTTGGGGGGGCTCCGGCAACGACTTTCGAATAGTGGCAGCACTCTTATAACGATAAAATTCACCAACCTGCAAAAAGAGCATCCGTAAGTGTGCGGCCCGCTTGTCGGCCCCGAAACCCGAACGGCCCAGTCGGAGCAGCTGCTTAAGAACCCTAACGCCGCATGACGAGCACCCCTG
Organism: Haemaphysalis longicornis; assembly: GCA_013339765.2. Classification (NCBI taxonomy): domain Eukaryota; kingdom Metazoa; phylum Arthropoda; class Arachnida; order Ixodida; family Ixodidae; genus Haemaphysalis; species Haemaphysalis longicornis. The sequence goes on along the minus strand of JABSTR010000908.1, from coordinate 44,671 downwards.
GAGGTGGTCGGCACCCTCCTCAGTCACATAAGGTGCCCATGACGCATCGAGATGCAGCAGATGCATCGAGATGACACTTCTCGGTGATAGCAGCAGGACAGGCTTTCACACCCATACCACTGACGCCGAGAACAGTCCTTGTACCCTGCGCAGTGGGCTGAGCAGTAAATGTTGGTTCGTCGTCCCCCAGAGGAACTCGTGCAAATCTACGTCGATGCCGATAGCTGAAAAAAATTTGTTGATATTGCTGTTGATTCCATGTGGCCATGACTCAAAACCGGCGCCGAACGCCGCTACCACGACCTGCAAAAAGAGCAGTCGTAAGTGTGCGGTCCCCATGTGGGCACCGGATGTATGGTATGGTATGATGCATCGTAAGTCATGAAAGTGTGTTAGTTCATTTTCTGTTGGAGGCGAAGGACCTTAAGGCCGAGGCTTCTCCATTCGGTGCCCATCCGGTGCTGTGCCGTGCTCACGGCACAGCACTACATAAATGTAAACATCTGTGAACAACAGCTTCCCGAAGATTAACAAGAACAAAATAACAGGTCCACAAAAGGTTTCAGAGAGGAGAGAGAGAGAGAGAGAGAGAGAGAGAGAGAGAGAGAGAGAGAGAGAGACGCAGAGCACTCTGTAAATTGAAACATCTGTGAACAAGAGATTCACAAAAGGTTAACACCAAATAAAAGGTTCACAAAAGGTTAGAGAGAGAGAGAGGGGGGGTGGGGAGAGTGCTCCTGAAGAACCGTGCTGCGCATGTGCGAGGAGCATTGAATTGGATTTTATTCAAATGGGTTTGGATTTGGATTGGATTCGATTGGATTTAAATGAATTGGATTGAATTAAATTGAATTGAAGTGTATTGGATTGGATTGGAAATCATTTTAGCAGCAGTAAGCCCTCTCACGGCGTATTTACGGTAAGAACGATCCCCAGTGCTTCGCCTAGTCGCCATGATTGACTTCGTGGAGATGCGTGAATTTTTGTTTTCCTGATATTCCTGGTGAGGGCGTTTTGTCGCATGAAAGAACGCCCCGGCTTGAGCGCGCCCAAATCATGCCATCACTGGAACTAAATTCTCTTTCTTTCGGCAGAATAAAGCCTGGTGTGGTGTCCTGGTTGTTGTTACACTGCTAGATTGCAGATATCTGACGCAAATTTTTCGGTGCGATATTTGGTGCCATCTATGAATGAATGCAAATATGAGTTGGCGCTCAGCTGCTGTACACTCTTAAGCTTGCCGGTGTTGTATTGTTTTAATTTTAATGGGACGTCACGGCCACGGGAAAAGAACATATATAAGTTGAAGTAGTTGTCTGCAATATGTGAGTCAAAGTAAGCCATTTGTTCGTTCAGCTTGTCGAAGCATACCCTGATAACGATGGACATAACAGTTATGTAGCTATCATTTGTGGAGCTGTCTGTTTCATATATTGTCGACATTGTTCCGTCATGGAAATAGGGTGCCTCTTTAGTAACATTTGCTGAAAAAGGGAGCGATATGCCGTAGGGCTTTGTCGTCAGTATTGTGGGGGGTATTGCTGATTTCAAGTTTTTGGCGTCGTTTCTTGGATAAGACGCGCTGTAGTTAGGTCGGCAAGGGAGCATTTAAAGCGGGGTTTGATGGGAGAGAGTGGCTTAAGTCAGGCAGCTTTATTGACCTCCTGAAACCGAACAGTTTAGTTAAAACAGGTTCCAAAAATTGTTTCGGGGGGGGGGGGGGGGGTAGGGAGGATCGCGGTATCTATGTACTGTTCTTCGCCAAGAATGGGCCAGGTTTGTGCAGGGCTTAGTTTACTTAACGGTTCGTTGAAGAAGAACCGCAATTTTTGTTTTCTTTGGACTGTTTCGACGTATTAAATTGCCTTCTGAGTGGTCTTAGCAGATTTGTATTATAGAGGGGTCTGGTTTTGTACATATTGCAGCGGTTTATAAGGCCGCATCGACCATGTCAAAGCTGTATGTTACAAACGTCGACTTGGGTAGGGGTATTCAATAAGGTATCGTTTCTTCTGGAATCTCACTTTCATTCTTCCACGAACCGGCACTATTTTGGTGTTTTCGAAAGCTGTATTATAAAGGCCCATTGAAAGAAGTAAATATTCTCAGTGCAAGGCACCGTTATGGTTGCAACAGAGAGAAAAACACATTGGAAACAAACGGAAGAAGTTGTGGATTGCAAGGTGTTCTGACACCCGTTAAACGTTCCGAAAGAACATGTGAATATATTTCAGCACTTGTTGCAATTTGTGAATAAGGAAGCACTAATGTGCAACTAAATGTGCAGAAAACGCCTAATTTTGTGCTTCTAGTAATTCTGTGCTGGAAAAGTGAGCGCTGCCGTGAGAAATTGATGTGCAGGCTTAATATTCTACCAGAAACTGCACTGATATCCACACCTGCTACGCTTTTCCTTCCACCTATATGTGCGTCGACTAGGAGCGCAGTCATTAACTTGAGTTTTTATTCTTTTTCAAAGCTGCCGCCAGAAATTGTGGACAGCGTAGTGCTTTGGAATACTCCTCGAAAATCTAGTTTCCGTTCTACAGGCCAACGACGACTGCGTATGCCGGCATTTTTGTGAAAACGTGTCGTTTTTTGTTTTCGCACCAACAGATTGGCCATTCTTCGACAATTTTTCAAAAAAATATTTCAGATGGAACGAAGTAGAGCCAATTGCTCCTGAATAAAATAACTTCAATGACAAACTTCCGTTCATTTGGTGAAGGGTACGCTTTGTGATCAAAAACCCTACGATGCCATTTCAAAGATGTATTATGTACACTGAAAGATTGCGGGAAATTACACAAAAAGAATGGTAGGTGCAACTGGTTTCATAATAGGCCTAGGGTCTTAACGCACTCTTATGCCTTCAGTGAACCTATTTTCATTTCTGTTTTTGCCGGTCCTTTGAGGATACAATGCATTCACCGCGAAGCGAATGGGGAACAGTTGGGCACGTATGGTATTTTCAGTTATGAGCATCAGATGTGTGAAAACAAAATTTTAATATAGGTGTAAGGGCGGGTGCTAACTTTCTGGCAGAGTTGTTCTGCATAAAAATAAGCAGTAGAAGCCGCGAAATACTTTCGCCTACAGTTTGGTTGAGTGTGATGGTGGTAGAATATACATTTGAAACATTTATACCAGAAGTTGTCATGTTTGTTGTGAAAAAAATCGTAATAATATGTGTACTCGCAATTTTCTTTTAATAAAAGTGTGCAAACGACACATTTTATATAAAACACGTGTCTTTCACACGAAAGTCTTTCCAACTGGGGCACAAAAATAGCTAAATAAAAGGGGGGATATCTGTGCCGGAGAACAGGCCACTGAGAACTCCTCCGTGTGTAAAAAGATAGCGCTTCACGTCAAATTATTTTTGCCCAATACACTGGAAGTATCCTGTCAAAAAACCTGGCCCCGGAACGCTACTTTCGCTCGCCTCCTGAAACTGAAAACACAGCCGGCCGCAGTACGAAGAACCCATTTAACCTCAACAGCCACATCGTGCGGTGTATGAACAGCACATCTAGTGGTAACACCCTTTTATCGAGGGCAGCATGGAGCCGTGAATTGTTTCGCATTTACCTACTCTGCCACAATCTCCCTACCGTATTTGCTGCTTATAATTGCGTTCTCGCCAACAAGTGTTATGTGTGTATGTATATTTGCGTTTATTGGCGCAAGGGTACATAAGGCCAAAGAGCGCGAAGACTATATTACGTGGTCCTTCAATATGTCAGGTTTGTGCTTAAATATGTATGACATGAGTATGCCACATCCTAAAATAATTCATGTAGATATTGGTGTAAATAACGTCACTAAAAAGATCTTTAGAGTATCAGCACTCTTTTCTCTCATTGTTATGTGGGGCCATGATTTTCATTGGTCGGTTGGCACCACGTGATATTTGTTTACATATGGGCGCAGCCATTTTGTTTCTGGGCGCCTCTCCTATCTCTCTTTCTCTGCTGCGCGGATGCTAGAGTGGCCGGTCACACTCTGCCCGTGACAACCAGTGGCGGTTTTGTTGAGAGAGATGGCAACACTGCAAACCAGAAACAAAATGACCCCCAGGCGCTTCCAGGTACACAAAGTGGTGGTACTCTTAAGCGTAGCTTATTTAGTGACGCTAGGTGCAAAGGCCCCGTAGATTAAAACGAGATGTTCATAGTTGCAGATGAAAGGAATTATGGTTGAGGTGTGACGGCGCCTCAAGCCCAAAAGCATGCTACGCGATGGCTCCTCACCGGAACAAAAGAAGAACCAAAACCTCGCTCAGGGCTTGTAGGCTTTCAGGTCACGCGCTCTATGAGGTGAGTTTTAAAATCCTAATAACTGCAAGATAGCTTGTAACACATTTGTGTGTGAACATTGGTTTGTCTCCTAAGAATAGTGATCAGGGTAGTGGAATGCTGTTGGTGTAGATTTTCGAGAAGTTTTGTTTTCTGGCCTCATTGCACGAGGTGCACGCAATTCACACATGGGGGATGGAGAGCTGGTCCCCACACTTGTCACAGACAGGTGGCAGTGTGCCATCGAAAAGATATGCTTGTGTAGCGTAAGTGTGACCTATGCGCAGCCTGCAGATCGATAGCTCAACAAATGTTACGGCCTTCGTCAATGCCTTTCAAGATGACTGGGAGTGGTTGCTCCCGTAAGGATTGTCGACCACTCACCATTCAACGGACGGAAAGAGGACAGAAGAGCCGATGGCCAGGTCTATGTGTGAGTATGTGTTGTGTGTAGTGTTGTATTATGGCGTCTGTTTTTTGCTGAAGAGACGAGCTCCGGATGACAAAAGGAATTTTTCTATCAAGAGGCCCCGGGAATCTGTGCATTCAAATCTCCATAGTGGGATGTGAGCATTCAGGTGACCTGCAATTAAATACGGATCTGATAGCTCAACTATAACTATAAGGGATTCAAATTCGGAGCTGGACAATCGGTATTCAGGAGGAATGTGTAGTGAGGAAACGTTTGTTAACCCGTTGAAAATTTTTTCCCGCACAGCCACCGCTTCTAGGGCGGTGCACAACTGAAGAGATTGGCAAGGGACAGATGTTTGAATAACTATAGCTACACCACCAGAGGTGTGAGTGCAGCTATCTCTGTCTTTCATAAATACTGAGTACTGGTTCAGGAATTTGGTGTGCTTGGAGTTCAGGTGTGTCTCTTCTAAACACAGCATGAATGATTGCGTTTGGTGTAGGATTTTATATATATCATCAAGATTTTATTTAGACCCCTGCAGTTCCACTGTGCAATTATTTGAGCTACCATTGATGTACAAAAAGAACATTTTGCCCGGTGTAGATTAGACTATGACTGGAACAATATACTACCACACTCAGTTCGGACTTGCGCCTGTGACAGGGCCAGCTGGTGGCTTTTTGCCCCGCACTGCCATGGTGCGCTGTTTTCTTGCCTCCTTTTCATTTCATTTCATTTCATTTCATTTATTTTACCCTACAGGCAAGAGGCAATACAGAGGGGAGTGGGTTACAAACACAAAAGAACAGATAATACAATGCAGCAAAAAGGTAGTGTACAACAGGTATTTGTGGTTCCTAAAGTAACAATGTTATCTAAAGTTATGCGAAACTGTTGATGGTTTTCAATGGCGGCGATTGGTCCGGGAAGGTGGTTCCAGTCATATGCTGTGCGAAGCATGAAAGACGGAGAACAAGATTTTGTGTGACGGACATGATTGTAACTTTATGACGGTGATCAATGCGGGTAGAAACATATGAAGACGCAGAAACCAAGATAGAACGCAAGCAGGGATTGTGATAGTATATTCTATGAGATAAACAAAGACGAAAATACTGACGACGATGGGCGAGCTGGGGCAAATGCAAAGTATTTTTCATGGATGTTACGCAACATGCTCTACTCTAATTGCCTGTAATAAATCGCGCAGCGTTGTTTTGTACGAGTTCGAGAGATTTGATTAAAATTTCAATGCCAGAATCCGATATTGGTGCAGCGTATTCTAGTTTAGATCTTACCAAGGATGTGTACAAAAGTGTCTTAAGGGAAATAGGAGCACATGAGAAGTTACGGCGAAGGTGTCCAAGCATGCGGTTGGCGTTGTTAATTATTTGTTCAATATGCAATGCCCATAAAAGAGACGACGTTGTGTGAACTCCTAAGTAGCGATATGACGTTACGGCTTCGAGCGGGACGTTGTTGAGATGATAAATAGCTGGAGAAAGTGAAATCCGTGAGACACGCATAGTTTTACATTCAGTAGTGTTTAGTTTCATGTGCCACTTCGCATCAATATCATTCTGAAGCATGTTAGTGTCGTTATCGTTGATTCTTTCGCGAAAAAGAACGCAATCATAGGCAAATAGTTTAAAAAACAAGAAGAGACACAATCAGGTAGATCATTAATATAAATTAAAAAGCGAAGGGGGCCTAATACCGAGCCTTGAGGCACGCCAGAGTGAACAGGGCTAGGAGATGATTCTTGGTCATTACACGTTACGTACTGTGAGCGGTTCAGAAGAAACTGTTCTATCCACAAAAAAGTGTTACTGGCTAAGTTTCAAGAGAAGGGATTTATGGCATACTTTATCGAACGCTTTTGAAAAGTCAAGAAAAAGGCAATCTGTGCATGAACCATGGTCAAGAATGGTATTAGGTTTATGAGTGAAGCAAAGTAACTGCGTTTTACAAGAGAAAGTCTTCCTGAAACCGTGCTAAGGTGAGAAAAAAGAATTTGTTTCAAGAAAAGTTACCAAGTGGGAGTACAAGATATGTTCTAAGATTTTACATGGGATGCGGGTTAACGATATGGGTCGCTAATTGTTAGGCGAGTCTTCTTTACCGGACTTATGGATGGGCACCACCTTTCTGACCTTCCAGTCAGCAGGGACCGTGTGTCTTTCTAGTGACTGCTGAAAAATATGAGCCAAAATAACCGAGGAATGCAATACAGTGTTCTTAAGAAATTTTGCGTTGATAAGGTTAGAGCCGGGACTTGATGACACTTTGAATGATTCAATAATTTTGGCAACACCTTGTGAATCAATTATGACAGGGTTCATTGGCGGGTACTGATATTCGGTCTCACAGGAAGGTAAATCGCAAGAACTGTTTACAAAATTTTGAGAAAAAACTGTTAAGTACGGATGTACAGTCAACATTCGGTATAGAAAGGCCATTGGAATCGACTAGCTGTATAGTGTTACGCTCTGAGGGATTATTAACGCGCCAAAACTTTTTAGGATCGTTAGTAAGCATAGAGGGCAATGTATGTTGAAGATAATTATTTGTCGCATGTTTTAACTCGTTGACGTCGGCGTTGTTAGCGAGTTTGTACGAAGCCCATCGCTGGTCGGAAGGAAAGCGCTTAGCTGCCCTGAAAGAACGTTTCTTACGATTAGATAGCCGTTTAAGGTGGGTGTTGAACCATGGTGCATTTGGGTTACAACGGAGACTGCGCAAGAGAATGTGTTTGGTTATCAGCTCGTGTACTATATAGTTACAAGCGTTCCAATTCGTTTGAATCGTTTTTTCGTCAAAGTGGTCTTAGCAAAGGGCCAATAAAACGGGAAATTTCGGTGTTAATAATGTGAAATTTTGCATTGCGGTAATCGCGTATTTGGTTCTTCTGATCGTTTTTGTGACAAAGGTTCTAACTTCAAATGAGATAAGCAGGTGATCACTAAGTCCTGGCAAGTACGATACTTCAGGGACGAGTTCGGGGTTACTAGTCAGCACTCGATGAAGGGTGTTAGCGACTGCATTTGAAACTCTTGTTGGCTCGAGAATTAGTTGGGGCAAAGAGAACAAAGAGCACAGGTCTGAAAAGTCGGTACATTGAGTAGAGGACGGGATGCATTTCGGAGGTACACCAGCCTATGAAATTGACGGAAAATTGAACTCGCCTAATAATAAAAAAGCGAAGCATTCGGGTGATGTATCGTAACAAAATGAAGCGCATCGCGCAATTCAGAAACAAAACTAGGAGGGTAAGAGGAAGGGCGGTAAGAGACTTCTGAAGATGCATGTGCGATACCCAATTTCTACACATGCCCAGACAGCTTCAAGCTCAGACTGAACATGAATGGCGCATGACGGTATAGATTTCCTTATTGCCAGCAGTACACCACCGCCCTGACACAAAGTTAGGTCGCGTCGATAAATATTAAAACTTGACCGATTCAAAACAATTTCGTGGTCATGAACATTTGAATGCAACCATGTTTCTGTTAATGATATTATGTCGGCGTTACACGTACCATTAGCAGAGGTAAGAGGTTGAAAACATTTGAGGCTGGTGAAACAAGACCGTCTCCCCTCTCGACTTCCTATGCTGAGGAGTTGCTTGGTGATGGTGGTGAGGCGTTAGCAGACCGAGGATCTGAGTTTTTCACGCTACCTGTCTCAGCATCATTGGTAGCAGCGTTGCGTGACGGGACCGATGCAGCAGAGTTTGAGGTTTGGGACGTCATGTTAAGAATGCTGTCGGTCTCCGCATTATACGCAAACTACTGATCATTTATGAGCAACTTTTTGTATTTTAGCGTAAACTGGGGGGAATGCGGTTGACGTTTGGCAAATTCCAACAGTTTTTTTCTAGCGTGTCGAGGTGCTGGGGCGAAGTCATCCGAGACCGAAATGCCGTTCTCTTTAGGTTGGGACAAAAAGAGAATATTTTTTCTTAGGTTTGAAATTATTGAACTTCGTAAATACGGGGCGGCAATTTGCCCTAGAAAATACTCCCAAACGATGCGCACGTTAAACAGCATAGGAGGGGAAGTCGCTACCTAGTGCTGAGGAAATAGCCGCAACTGTTTTTTGGTTCGGTTTGCGCCCACGTTTCGCGCGAGTCAGGATTACCGTGAAATATCACATTATTTCTTCTGGATCGATCTTCAAGATCGTGCAGCCGGCATTTTAAATTTAGGTGTTGTGACGTCAAACGCTTAGTAGTTTCCTGAATATAAACAAGGTTGTCCCCTAGACCATCTATGCTGTTAGACTTGACTTCAAGGGTTTCAATACGTTTAAATATTTGGGGTAACTTTGTGTCAAGTGCCGTTTGGTTGGTCCTAATCTCTGCCTGACCTTCCTCAGTTCGTTTTTAATATCTATTACCATCTGTAGCATTTCCCTAATTTCCACTGAAGTTTCAGCTGCCGCTTCATTAGCCGAATCGGAGAGAGACTTGGATGGTTTAGTGGGACCAGGGTTGGGCTTGATATCCCTTAAATGGAGCAACAAAAGAGAAGAATCCACACAATCACGAAGAGTATCACAAAGAACCCGTGGGCACCGGAGCAGTAATGGACCTCTAGAATCGCATCACTTAGCATATAAACAAGTTTGGTTACGCACCTGCGGAGCAAATAGGCGATACACGTAAGCCATACTGTGCTGAAAGCTGCTCGCGTGCCCACTGGCGAGAACAAGGCTGCGCGGGTCTTTTAAACTCTTGGCGAAGGGCGGTGGCGCTGTAGACGATGTTGGCTTTTGCAGGGTAAGGGGGAATTCGTTGATTGTCACCTGTGCGATAGTTGGAGCGTAGTCAAGGCGATGTTCGGGATGCAGTTTTTTATTAGACGCCAAGATTGCTGAAACCACGTGTGACGATGAAGAGATCCAGCAATACGCCAGTGCCAGGAAAACCTGCGGTGAAAATAGGCGATACACGCAAGCCCTACTGTGCTGAAAGATGCTTGCGTGCTCACCTTTGGCGCTGGCAGAGACGGTGTTACCTCTATGTCATAATCTGAGTGTTGTGACAGTGATGAGATGGAGTCCCTGCGGGCTGCACCTCTGGATATGTTTGGGGGGTAGGCAGGAGTCCTTGCCGTCACCGACTGTTGTTTGTGGTACGCAGAAGTGGTCGTGGGGCATGCCACATCTGCGTCCATGGCAGCCTGAAGCAAGGCAGCCGGAAGAGGATTGACGCCAGAGCCGTTACTCTTGACGTTCGCGGGCGGCACTACATTTTCGGGCACCGCAGGTGTCGTGTCGGCTGGTTGGGCTGCCTTGTGCAACACCTGAGCGGGCTGTGGCTGCACCAAGTCTACTTCGCAGTACTAGATGGCCGCCGTAACAAGACACCGCTCCGCCAACCACGAGCTGCGCCGGCATACCTTTGTGAGAATATCGAATGTTTTGTCGTGCTTCTTGATTGGCAATGTTCTGGGTGACCTTAATGTTTATGATTTATTTCTCTGATTTAAATTTACCACTTGACCGGGAGTATGCCGCATGGGGTTCGTCACAGTTAGCAGATTTCAATACATTAGAAGCACAGTTCTCTGTAGGGTCATGATGTCCTGCGCACTTGGCGCATGTCAGTTTTCTGTGGCAGGTGGTAGAACTGTGCCCATACCGCTGCCACTTGAAGCAGTGGCGTTGGTTCTGTATGTATGATTGGACGTTACAATGAAGAAAGCCTGCAGTGACATACTCAGGTAGGACACTTCTGTCAAAAAATAAAATTACATGTTTGGTTTTTACTTGGTTGTCATCGTGTGGGATGATTATTCGTTTTACGGCAGTAACGCCCTGGTCGCGCATGCCGTTGAGGATGTCGGACTCAGTTTCATTAAGCCGATCGAACTCGGAAATCACGCCCTGCGCGCTGTTAAGGCTGCGATGTGGCGTCACAGTTATTTGAAGGTCAAGTAAGTCGGTCTGGTTCAGAAAGCTGTCAGATTGTTTTTATAGTAGATATTTCAACAAAGATGTCCCCTGATGTCAGCTTCTTCGCCTCGTAGTTCACACCAACCACAGTCTCAATAAATGTAGCAATTAGGAAAACCGACTAGCAGGTTACTGGAGATTCCTTGTTTATGAATTGTATTACCAGGAAACGAAGGAAGCTGTCCGGGATGCGTAACTTCATGATGGCGAAAGGTTTGAACACAACATCGGTGCGGGCCCTTTTTGGGGCCCGATCATTTGGAAGAGAGGTTTTTGAAAATACCATGCGCCATAATATAAAGCACGGAACAGGGGTAGTTTCTTCTTTGACGTTACCCTGATAGTCAGAGAGGTCCCGGAGCTCCCGGCCTAGTGAATAGACAGGCAGCCCATCTGCAGGAGCTTCACCAAGGCTCCGACGGCCACCGTTTGTGGATTCTACCTTTCACCTTTCGACACCTCGCCACGGTTGGACACAGCTTTCGTATGCGAGCTCGGGGTCCGCGATGTAGCTGCTCACTGTCACCATGAGTACTCGGTGCCCCGTGCGAGGAGTATGTGTTATCCTAGCGGTGTAACAATCCTTTTTCCCCAATGCACAGAAATAGGGCCGAGAAAGCCGCCTTTCTACGTAGCAATGAGAGCCAGGCACAGAGTTTTCGAGCAATTCCTTTTTGATAATCGTTATATTTGAGGGATATAAAGCGGTTATAAGCAGCGGGGAGAACCCAGAACATCAATAGAGTACCCAGACCTATGCGATATGACACAAAAATTTGGCTTGCATAAGAATCTGAATGTCAAGACGTTTTTCGGAAAAGGCCACAAAAAATATGATCCCTTCCCTGAATTTTGGTAGTTAGTAATCGAATGGGAATTTTCAATGCCTGCCAATTGTTGAGTAAGCATCAAAAAGTCGTGGCCGACGCATTCGTACGTCGGTTTCTTCACAACAATACGTGAAAACAAGAGAACATTGTTGCCAAAGAAAGACCGTATCATCCCACTTGCGTCAAACGAGCCTATACTAGAGCTGCATGCATACTAGCGGCGAGTTGCCATGCCGGACCGCTGTCGGCCGATAGCGGCGTGGTGCAGCGACGTCGGTGAAAGCCACACCAATTCGCTTCTTGATGGTGGCGTGGCTCACCCGTCTTGCGGGAACGCTTCTTTCCCTCTCCTTTCTAGGGAGCTCTGAAGCGAAATGCATTCTTTCTGAGACGCCGTGCGCTCGCGGAAGCGGGAACAGGTTGGCGCTAAGCGTCACCCTCACGTCATCACCGTCTCCATCGCTCATTGGCCTTTGCGCTCTGCAGCAAGACAAGAATTGGATTCGTATTCACTTGCTTTGCAGCAAGAAAAACGGACTGCAGGAGGGTTGCCTGGACTGTAACATGTGTATATGTAGCTGCGTTATCACCGTCACCTTTGTAAACTTGTTTCAATCATGCGCAGTGTCTTTTTGTTATTTCATTGTTTTTGTTGCGTGTTTATAATCACCCTTCTTGACATTTTAAATTTAGTTGATAAACCAGCGGCTGTCCTTGTGTGGCACTTCTTTTTCTTTGTCTGAGTTCGCGCTGGTTTTATACAAAAAGAAAAACAATCCGTCCCCAGTAAAAACAGGTTTTCAGCGGTTGCCGACATCGGCAAATGGCGTGGAATGGCGCCGCTAGTGTGCACGTGCCTTAAATTTACCGCTCCTGGAGTGCCTTTTGCATACGACGTAGGGTGGGACGTGTTTTCACGCGGAATAACTAGCGTTCTTGGAGAATTCTTGGGCTTATACTCCGGCCTTGACGTACTCTGTCAAGCGCCTTGCAACGTTTGGCCCGGAGTGTGCAAGGCGGAAATGGTAATGCGTAGCATATTCTTGGTTTAACAGCGCACACAACAAACAGGGATGATAGGGAGAGTGAGACACACAGGCGCTTACTTAGAACTGAAGTTTATTGCTGTGACATCTGGCGCGTCAATACAGCAGAAGTGTAGGCAACAAAGAACACGTGAAAACAAAATAACAAATCTGCCAGAAAATCGCTACCGCTATGTGCTTCCACACTGTCTAGGTAGGTGCTTTCTTTTGGTGATAGCGCTACAGAATGCACATTTACAATTCTTAAGTCATGCGTTCTTATGATGCACCTCAGTTTCATGAACCAGGTTGATCGCCTAATTAATGCAGGCTACCCCACACATCTATTAACGTCCGTTCACCAAGGTTTATTAAAGAAAAGGACGGCTACGAAAAAAATGATAGGAATAGTAAAACAAATGGGAATATTGCAGAATTGCCATGCACAGATAAGGTTTCGCCTAATCTAAAGGGAATTGTTCAGCGTGCCAATATGAGTATTGTTTTTTCGGCTCATGATAACCTTTCCAGTCTTTGTAGGCGCGTAAATACGGATAACTCTAGTTCTGCGGTTTGTAGAAAGAAGCATCAACGACAATTCATTCCATGAGCAACAAACGTAGTTTACAGTATTCCTTTATTGTGTGGCAGAGAATATATCGGGCAAACGGGGAGATGTATTAACGATAGGTTAAAGGAACACAGTTACAAAGTGGAAAAGTGCAAAAGCGATCACATATGAATACATTGCAGAGACTAGTGCTGGGTGCTAGCCTATCTTTAATACTACCGCAATACTGTATAAAAAAAGCATAAACTGACAAGGGAAATTATTAAGGCTCACTAAATAGCAAAGAAAAAAGTAAAGCGTGTAAGCTTCTCTTCTGTCGCGCTATCAGAAAAAGAAATCACCTATCTAGGCAGTGTATTAAGCCCATGGCGGTAGCGATGTTGTGGCAGATTTGTTATTTTGTTTTCGCGTGTTCATTGCTGCCTAGATTTCAGCTGTATTTTTATGCCAGATGCCGTAGCAATAAACTTTAGTTGTATGTCAGCGTCTGTGTATCCCTCTCTCCCTATTATCCTTATTAGTTGTGTGCGCTATGAGATCAAGAATTGGGAACAAGACCTCTCCCAAGAATCAACTTTAATGTGTAGCATGTAATATGGGTGAGAAACCTTGGTCTCGCAGATGCATAGCGCTATTCAAAAGGTCATGCATGCAGAAATATTGCGCAGCGGTAAACTTTATTCGAGTATAACTACCATCATGCACGCGTGACATTTCCTATTGCGCGGTTTCCTGGCGCAGGCTACTTTTCCCAAAAATTATGTGCTTACTCTGATCTTACAGCGAAGTCACGCATTTACCTGTATATTTGACTGTTGGACAGTTTTTTGGTGATCAGGATCGACTAAAACGTGAATCTGAATAAGACGTACCATCCCAACTTCCCAAAAACAATGTAAAATTTTAAAACACTAATAAGAGGTTTTGCAGCTGTGTTACAACCACAATAAATCAGTTATCCTTGAAGACATAAGAAATTTTTGATTGTGGATACTACGTTTTTAACCCTAAAAATATTAGAGTTTGAACCTCGCCTTTACTGCCTATTGATCGTAAACCTAAAATTTTGGCCTGTTTATTTTCAAACTGGGAAATTGACCAAAAGGTTTACGTGGAAGGAAGTTCAAACTCGATTGATTAGTTGAACAAATTTTTGTGTGCCCCAAACGATTCCTCTGTTTGCTATTTTTGTCTTGGGGTCAAAAAACGTTTTGATAGTTTTTGTAAAGATCTCTTTATTTGGAGTATTAGGCCCATAATTCAGTTTGAGTGTTTATTTTGGCTGGTGCTGTTACAAAGTGACGTTTGTACGAGTGCTGTGAACACAAAATTACATTGAAGCTGGTATTTTAGTCTTTTTACTTAGTATACTGTTACAAGGGACCATGACTAGCTAGAAAAAAACGTTTCAAAAAGACGTGACGTACTCAAATGTCGGCCATGACAACTCGAACAGGACTATGCGCCATACACTCCTTCGTCTTCGTCAATAGTGGGGAAGCAGAGTGTTATGCAGTATTCTTAACTTTGTCTTTTCCCGTAACAATGCGTACGGAATAAAAGTAAAGGCAGATTGAGATTGAATGATCTATCTCACGAATTGCGGTACAGTAAGTCTTTGTGGTACGAAAATCTTTGCTTCAAAAAGGCAGTCACATTTCAGGGATCGTCCCTTTGAAGGAAAGTACACAAAGCTGTTGAGAACCCTGTTTTGGCAAAAGTTTGACACAGAACAGCTGTGTTTGCGTTTTCTACAAGTTCTGTTGTCACTTTTTGGTCTCCATAAAACTAACGCAAACAACCTCGTCATTTTCTTAGTTGGGCATTCATCATTCATGGTGAAGAAGATGATTTGCAGCATGGGCGACATAAAAGCTTAATAGAGCCCCTTGCCATTATGCGCATTGCCAGAATTGTGGCGGAAGCCCCGTGTTTTTTGCTTCACACTGACGGACACTCAAACAGCGTCTCTGCCACGGCGCTAAATGCAGGCTCACCGAGATCCAACGTCAATCCTGGGCCCCACAGATGCCCAGTGGTTGAGTGGAACGAAATACAATTGAGGAGAGTGAGAGTGGGAAACACGTCAAGCGAAGGCAAACGTGCGTAAAAGGGTGCCCACGTAACGTCTCGTTTCCTGCGTCAGTGAACAAATACGCAGCTTCTCTCAAGCTTTTTTTCACAATGCTTGGCAGCTCGGGTGCAGCTGCGCTAGAGGATATCAAGGTGTCGCGTGCTTGCATTGAACAGGACGATCCTCCTCATCATTACAAAGGCGTAGTTTCCTGAGTGAACACGAGCGGCCGTAGCGAGGGGCAAGGCTGTGTCTTGTAACATCGGCTACTCTCTTGAGATGCTCGGGATGTGAGATTCATTGACGGCCAATTGACTGTGTTTTCAACACATTCTGACAGGTGGCAGCACCTCGACTAAAAGCTTTGTTACGAACTTCACGGAAAGCCGGGCCTCAGTATCCGACGTCGCCCTCAAGTCTTTTTTCTAAGATGACGCGCAAAATACCTTTATTGCGACACTATTTATCTGTAGCCCCTATGTATCTCTTATGCGTTTATTGTTGCTGACTGATCCAGAAAATTCCAGCGAACAGAAGCCGGTTTAGATAAAGGACGTGGCACAGCAGGAGCGGAAATGCGGGATACGGTGTGAAATTTTGATCGTGGCGCTGAACGCTGCATTTAAATGATGGAGGGAGGCAGAGCCTGTAGCAGCAGTTGAGGATCGGGAGAGGTTGGACCGAATGTCGCGGTAAAGCGTAGTCAGTCAGCCGTGTTGGTACATACTGATAATAACCAACAGCGCTTGAACGGAACAGAAGTGGCAGCACCCAGACCTACTCGTTTGTCCCGTTAAAGCGCAGCTATTTAGCATCCGGGATGCCGAAGCTTGGCGCCGCATTGGAGCGCTACAGAGAAAGAGAGGGGGATGGTGCAGGGCAGCACCGTTCGAAGCGCGGCAGAGCTTCGAAAAACTGTGGCATAAGTGCTGACGCGACGTTAGAGCACTGAAGATGAGCGAGCACGGCGCAGCTTCAACGAAAACGCACCCTTGAAGATGAAAACTTTGTGCCGAACGCGACGCAGCCGCTACAGCCGCTGCTCATGGGGACACCATTGGCTGACCAGATTCAGCACTCTTCTGCAGTCCTCTTGACTGCACCTGGGTAAATGATGTTTCGTTTCAGAAAGGTGTGTGATCCAACCGAGCCGAAAGCAGTTAAATGGGCAACCCCCCCCCCGCCCGTATGAATGAGTCGGTCCACAAATTTGGCCGAACTAAAAATTTGAGGGGCACACGGCGAAACGTGGTCAAAAACTATCTCAACGTACTTGATGGGCGACACCCTCAGAAGAAAGAACGATTTTTTAGAGTATACACTAAACTTTTTTACACCCTTTTTGGCCGAAAAGAGTGTAAAACTCTTGACCCCTGGTTAACACCCATGAAAGGTGTTTGGTAAAAAAAGGGTGTACGGTTGAAAAAAAAGGGCGTTGAGCTTAAAACCCTTAAAAAAGGGTGTTGAGCATCATCACACCCTTTTCAGGTTGATGGCATGCGCAGTGGCAATGTGAATTGGTGGAGCGCACAGTATTCAACACAGTCAATACGCACAAGCTACAGTTGGAACACAATTGAATTGAGCAAGAAAACGAACGGGATGCAAGCAGTACAGGCGCATACTTAGTGATACATGTGCTGTTCTTGCTTTTATATCCAGCCCAGGAAAGACCTCCGATCGAGCCGGTGGGCTTGTCGCAAAAAACAGATATTTTAGCGCTAATTTAGTACGTATAAATTTTACTGTGAGAATATACAAATCAACACGCGGATTTGCAAGAACGTTTAATTCTCGATGTAGTTTTTGTGTTCAATAATTTATAAAATTTTACTAAATATTAAACAAATCTTTCTCGCCACTTCAACACCATTCAAAAAGGGTGTTCATTACTTCAACACCTTTTTTCTAGAAGGGCGTAAAGCTGCAAAATAGGGTGTTCGAAACTAAAAAAAGGGTGAAAAAAAGGGTGTAAGAAAAAGGGTGTAAGAAAAGACCGCCACCTAAGTAATATTGTGAGGAGACCTTCAACTTTAGATGCTTTTTGTACCTGTCTACCCGGGTGGACTGAACATTTTCTACAAGCGGGGGGTGTTTTGTACCTCACGATGTTTAAAGAATATGAATTGGCATAATTTATTACCTGTGAGGCTCTTTAAGCTTGAGATAGTTTTGGTGGCGTAAGCAAAAAAAAATGAAGAAAAAGAACTGCGGCACCTGTAAAGGGTGCACCACCGCAAATAGGTATTATAACAGTGAAGTCGGCTTTCGAGCTTGTTAGAGGGTGAGCACATGGGGCGTATGCGTATGCGCAACACTTACTATACCATTTCAAAGGTACTAGTCTTTTTTGAATTCTAAAAGGCAAAAAAATTGGCGCAGCTTGCAATAGTGGTGCAAGGCTGGAGAAACAGCATAGCTTGGGGCCGACCTAGCTTGTTTCCCCCTTGGATCCCCTGGCAGGGGGGGGGGGGGCACACTAGAACAGCCTTGTAAACCTTCTAAAATCGGCTTGAACTTGGCCTCACCCCTCGGCGGTCATCCTAGCATAGCAAGAACATTACAAAGCTTAGCAGACATAACAAAACTTAGCAACACCGGAAGAAACTAGGTCGACCCCCAGCTCCGCTGTTCTTTTTTTGCAAATGAACACCTATTTCACACCGTTTGAACGGCCAAGCGCGTTGCAGTCGGTAAACACCCTTTTCGCCGCACGAATATAGTATTTATAATTTTGATGTTTTAAATAGGTGTTTAACTTGCCAATGCTAAAATTGGGGCATGAGGTGCAGCGCATATGGAAACGAGTGGTCATTGCATACGAGCAACTATTTTTTTGCGTTTGAACATTTCGTGCGAGTAGAGAAGTATATGAGGGGATGACGTGTGCTTCACAGTGCTATTATGCATCCAACCATGGCCTTATTCAATGAACAGCTGAACACTTTTTTCACACCCTTTCAACACCCTAAGAAAAACCGAGGGTGTTGAAGTTGATCAACACCCTTTTTTCACACAATAAGGGTGTAGAGCTAAGAAAAGGGTGTTGAGATTCAAGAAAAAGGGTGTAAAGGCCTCCCAACACCCTTTCCCCACTTATGCTAAAACGTTATTGGCTAAAAGGGTGTAAAAAAGTTTAGTGTGTAGAATAAGTGCTATGACCGTTACAAAAATATTTTTAAATTGACACCAATACAATATTGAAGAAGCGCCGCATTAGCAAAAGCCGAGGTGCAAGATCAACAATCTAAACACTGCCATAACAGCTACCCCGGAGACAGAAAAATAGTGAAAAAGAGAAAAACGTCAATCAAGGTTCTGATAAATACCTGTAATAAAGAGTGGGCAGTAAGTATTTTAGTAACTCCGCATTTATTTTTTGTGTAGCCAATAAAATTATATTTTTTATTGTTGTGCCGCAATATTTGCGAGAAAAGTAAGAGCCAATGAGAACAGCCCTCCAGGAAGGAGGCAATGACAATCGCCCAAAGTTGAGAATAAGTCACTGGTTTGCCGTGGGTGCTCTGTGATGTGCTCTTAATATACAAACATAAAAAAAGTGGAAACAAAATTTTTGGGTTTGGGTATTTATTTTCTAGCAAACGAGGCAGCCTTGCTATTTAGGTCAAAGCCTACAAAGCTCGGAAACGCTGGACCTTCTAGTTGAGACAAGGTTATGCAGGAATTTGGGCTGCCTTATTTTATTACACGACGGTGGTAGGTGGTAGATCTCTACGTATTGGATCCCTATTGGGTGATCAAGTGGGCATGATAAACAAACAAGATTCGAACCGAACCTGCATATGCTTAGAATTCAGCAGACAATCTCCGCGCACATAGACCAATAATGTTCGCCTTTTCGACCACCGGCACCTCTTTCACAAGTTATAAAAATTCTGAAACGGGAAGTTTATAGAGCCAAAAAGTGTTCCAAACTCATGATCATCATCGTCATCATCAAAAGACCTATTTGGGTCAATTGCAGGACAAAGGCCTCCCCATTGATCTCCACCCGTTTCTGTCCTGTGCAGCCCGTGTCCATTCCTTGCCTCCTATTTTTTTATTTCATCGTTCCATCGAGTTAATGGCCTTCCTCTTCTTCTAGTCCCGTCTCGCGGTGTCTATTCTGTTGTCCTTGTCGTCCACCTGTTGTCCGTTCGTCGTACCACATGGCCAGCCGAAGTCCATTCCTTTTTCTTAACCTGAACTACGATATCATCTATCCGAGTCTGTTTCCTTCTCCAGGTAGCTCGTTTTCTGTCCCTAAGCATTGCTCCTAATATTATTCTCTCCATGACCCATTGAGCGGACCTAAGTTTCCTTTCTAATTCATTAGTAACTCGCTACGTGGCTGTTCCCTATTTCATAGGCGGCAGGGCGCATTGGTTGAATACCTTTCTTTTTAGGGATAGAGATATCTTACTTTTCTTTATTATCGAGTGCTTGCCGAATGCACCCTATGCCAGTCCTTTTCTGCACCTGATTTATGTCTGGTGGTTTGGGGCCGCACTGCCAACTGACCTAGGTAGTTATATTCTTGCACTTGTTCCAGTGTTTTGTCTCCTAGTCTAAAATAGGCGTTTTCAACATAGTTATTTGGTTTATGTACAGTGGTTTATTATACTGTGCGCATTTTTCTATTACTTGGTTGATGACATGGATATGATCCATTGTAGAGTATCCTTTTGGGAACGCAGCCTGTTCCCTGGGTTGCTGGAAGTCTATGCTGGCGGTTATGCGGCTAAGTATTATCTCGGTAAATAGCTTGCATACAACCGCCAGAAGGCTGATGGGTCTTTAGCTCTTAAAATCTTCGTTTTCTCCCTTGTTAATTTAAACTGTGTTGGCATTTTTCTGGGCTTTTAGTACTTTTAAAGTCAATAAACACACTGAGAATAGTTCAGCAAACTTTTCTAGAAATATATTTCCACTCTCTGTTAGAAGGTTTATGGTTAAGCCGTCATCGCCTGTAGCTTTCTCTCTTTTCATGTCCTTAAGTGCCTTTTCTACTTCCTTTTTTGTTACTGGTGGAACATCGCAAGCCACGCTTGCAGGCTCGATATTTTGTCTCACTCCAGCGTCACTGGCGTATAACCTGGTGTAGAACTGTTCTGCGATTTTTATTATCTCTTCTATATTGTTCATAACGTTACCCTGTTCATATCTGAGTGCGTATATTCTCTCTGCCAATAGCCAGCTTCCTCCTTGTTGCCTTCATGCCCCTTGCCTTCATGCCCCTTGTTGCCTTCATGCCAGCTTCCCCCTTGTTGCTTTCTAAAGTTTCCTCGATGGCCGCACATGTTATACGCATGAATGTCTTTTGTTTTACTTTTGTTTATCAATGTTGAATGCTCCGCTAGTTCAGTTTGATTCACCGTACTTGACAATATCATCTTCTGGTGCTGCAAAATGAGTTCATTTGTTTTCCTAGTTAGGTTAACAGTTTGCTTCCTATATGCTGATTTTCAGTAGCTGCTGCTGACTCCGTAATTGCTGTTGTTAGGTTATCGTTTAGAGTGCCGACACTGTCCTCGCTCTGAGCGCCTAGAAGTGCGAACTTGTTCTGAAGGGTTCTTTTAAACTCATGCGTCCTGTCTCTTACTGACCTGACGCTGGGCTTCTTAATTTTTACGAGCTTCCGTCTTTCTTTTTTGAGATTTAGCCTATTACTTTGCCCTTTACCATCTTATTATCACTGCACCGAATCTTGTTTAGTACCTCCACGTCTTGCACAATACCTGGGTTCTCACTCAGAATGAAGTTGATTTAGTTTTTGTAATCCCGTAAGGTCTTATCGAGGTCCATTTTCCACTCTTGCGTTTCCGGAAGAATGTGTTCGGTATTCTGAGGTTATTTCTCACTGCAAATACAACTAGTGTGTCACCTCAACAGTATCGAGTGACTATTCCAAAGTTTCCCACTTATTTTTCTCCCACTCTGTTTGAACGTACTTTTGAGTTAGCCGCCCATTACAATTGTGAACTGCGCAGTTCCCTTATTGATTGCTGACTCGACATCTTCCTAGAACCTATCTACGGCCTCATCTTCGTTGCTAGCTGTTGGCGCATACGCTTGTATTATTTTTAACCTGTACCGCTTGTTAAGCTTGATCAGAATCACTCCGACCCTTTCGTTAACACTGACCAATTCTTCCACATTTCCTGCTATTTCCCTGTTGATCAAAAATCCTATCCCGTGTTCTTTCTTTTTTTGAGGCCGCCGATAGCACAGAATACGCCCGCTAGTTAGTTCTATGCAGCCTTATCCTCTTCTTCTGACCTCACTTAGCCCAATAATATCCCACATAGCGTCTTTGAGTTCCTCTTGTAGTACCGCTAAGCTACCCTTGCTAGAGAGGGTTCGTGCGTTGAAAGTTGCGAAGTTCAAGTTCCATAGGCGGCCTTTCCGGATACAGGATTCTTAGCATCCCCCGCTGTATCACTTGCCTGACCGCCGCCGTGGTTAGGTGGTCTACAGCTGCTGGGAACTAAAGGGGGAGATTTGGGTTGGTCACTCATAAGGTGGTTGGGCAAACTACGTACCATATTTCATACTTGTAAACAATGTCCAGCAAAAAGGAAGCCAATAAGGAAGGAAGTAGCAGCCGTCTTTTATTGAAATTAGATTTGGGCTTGATTTTTTTGATAGCTAAAAAATATGCTGTGAAAGCAATATTTAGAGCAAAAAATACGAAAAGGGCTCATTTATAAGCATTTACCTAGTGGCAGTATTCCAGGTGCAACGGTAAGAAGACGTTCCAATAAATAGTGCGAGCAGTGAAACGCGGGAAATTGAAAAGATTTTCGCAAAGATCCGTCGTGTTTGTCGTTAGAAGCGCGAGGCCGAATGGGATTTGTGTGAGAGGTTGGAGGGGGAGAGAGGCATTTACGTGGTAGAGGCGGAAACAGACTGTCATCTTTTGACGACATTTGCATCTAAGTGAGCACATTCGCTGTCGAAGTCGTTTGTTCTGAAGATGAAAAGCAGAAATGGAAATCTCGTCACTGGGTTTGAAGTAAAACGACCAGGGGAAGCGCCGGGCACTCGAAAAGGAGCGATAGCTACATCGTTGGTGGCTTACACCTGCGCGAAGTGGAAGGGCACCGGATTTTATTTATTCCTGTGAGTACGCTTGTGGTTGCGAAAGAGACCTGGGTACAGCATTGTTAAAACACTATACCCCGCCATTGCAGAAGATAGCAATCCTTTTCTAGGTAAGAAGCAGTAATATAAGCATGCGCTGCAGCTGCGAGTTGCCTCTGAATAAGGTGCGGTGAACATCTACGTGGCTACGGCATTGCCCTATTGGGCATAGTGCCGTGTTTGTCTTGGTAATATTCACGGGTTTACAAGCGCGTTGTTAAAGGAACCCACATTGTAATGCCTGGATATACTAAATATGCTCCGACGTCTCAATCCACGGCGTTTTTATTTTGTTCTGTATCACAAAAAACCACGTAATTCCTGCACAGTTGACCAATGCCTTATTCACAAAGAAGCAAGGACGGGCTAGTGATGTTTAGCTAACGTCTAAGTGGTGAAATTGGAAATGCTCGGTGTTACCTAACTAACAGGAATCATGTAAACAAGGTACTCTACCCTGCTTGCAACCAGCGGTGTTAGAAAAAAGCCTCGTTTTGCAACGATTATGTACTGTAGCAATTGCCGCATGCAGGCATTCAAAAGTTTTCTAATTATGTTATTCTGTATAGAGAAAAGCATGGTTGCTGAAAGTAAATAGAGGGGATGTAAAGTGTTGCACCACTACAGTGATTCAAGAGCCCCGTTTTTACAATGTGAATTTGTTTCGGCTATGTTACGGAACGCTCTATTGTTCACCCCGTAATTCATTGAGTTTCTAATAAGTTTTGGAGAAGTTTATATTTTCGATGTTTGGTGTTACCCTTTCATAATAACATGCTTTGAATTTGAGTGCTCTGTTTTATAACCGGAAACAGAAATGTAAAAGCGATAACGTGTAGGCGGAAGTTTTATTGAGGTATTTCCTAAATGTCGCTTAAAATGACGCCAGAACTATGTAAATATATCGTTTAGTGGCCAGAAATACGGGCATATTTCGCATTTTGGATATGTAAGAAAATATTATGACTGAGGCAAAAAATCGCCATTGAATTCAATGTGGGAGAGAAACCGAAATAAGCCCACATGCGCTAACCGTACAATGACGTAACATGAATAAGAAGTGCATCGAATACGTATTTTCTTAGCAAATTTCATTCGCTCGGCTGACTTGAGACAGCTGTCAATTTGACGTCTTTTTGTCTCCGTCTGCTCTTATGGGCATTGTTAAGTAAGCATTGCAAATCGTCTTTAGATTGACGTTGGTTTTAAAACGTCTTTTTGTACGAAAACTGTCCGTCGGCTGCTCAGTAAGGCATTGAGACTGGGCTCGCAGTTTGCGAAACCACGGAGCCAGAGGAAATGAAGAAACACCTGGACGTGCTCGTGGCGCTAGTGGCCTTCGCAGGCTTCGCAAATGGTAAGGGTCACACATCCTTCCAGTTGATTTATTTGACGATTGAACTTGAGTTACGATGAATAAAAATTTTCAATTTTTACCTGGGGATTAGCAAAACCTCACGAGATAAATAAATTTCGCAGCCTTGTCGACAAAGAAAGGCATGACCATTGCATTTAAAACAAAGTTATGAAAGCAAACCATTTCGCTAAAAGGTTCCAAAGTATTTTAATCGTGTTTATATCTGCGGAGAAAAATTCCACAACTATTGTCAGCTTCGAAATATATACAGTAAATTCTCGATAAACGAAACGTCAAGGGACTGAAAAAATTCGTCCCTTTTAACAGTTCAGTTTACTAAGATTGATGTGTGAAAGTGCAAATTTATGTGCGTACACACTCTTAACACCATTTTATAGAACTCTAAGCTCTAGAAGGTGAATGTCGCAGATAGTTTTTCAGAAAGCAGGAAAACTACAAGAGGTTTAGGCATAACATTCACGAAGTTGATTTGGCAACATTGAGTCGCTGTGCACTACAAAATGCATCAATTATTTTTGTTTGAGTCCTTGCAACTGAATATTAACGAAGGCTAGCAGCCTCAACTTCGTGGGCGGTTAGGAGCCATGGAGGTTAAAAGACGGCAACGCGGTGATGAAGCGCGAAGAGCACCACGATGGCGTGAACGTGGCGGCCGGAGCTGAGACGTGTAACATCGGGCGTCTTGAATCTATTTATTTATTTATTTATTTATTTTTCATACCCTCAAGGCCAAAGGCATTACAGAGGGGAGGGGGGGGGTAGAATACAGGTAAACAAACAAGGAAAAAATGAACTACATTATAAGCTAACTATACAATAATAGCTAGATCAACGAGAGAAAAAAAATAACAGCAACTCACAGTCATAACAAGAGAAGAGAAGTTACAGATTCATACAATTTTTACAGATTCTACAGATTTATAGACTTTATACTATTTATACAATTCGAGCAATAAATTTTCGGAACTGTTCGTTATCAATAATAGATACCGCACTAGAAGGAAGGTGATTCCATTCCCTACTAGTCTTGGGCAAGAAAGAGTGAAAGAAATGCTGGGTGTTGCAAATGTCAATTCCAAATTTGTGGCTGTGGTCGATACGATCAGATCGATAGGGGGGTGTAGCGATAAACTGGTAATGCAGAACATGGTGGTGATACAGTTTGTGAAAAAGAGTTAGTTCGGAAATTTGACGGCGTCCGTTACGCCCGTGACTGAATGACGAGACTGAATGATTGGAACAGGAATTACGATGTTGCATTCGTTGCGCTAACACGGCTGAACACTAACGAGACGAGGCGTACGGGGTCCATGAGGCTAAAAAATAGATGGAGGAACACAGACAAAAAAACCGCCGGAACCATAAAAAGCTGATGTGCGCCGGGAACCACTTGATGCTGGCTTCGCTATCTTGGAGCTTTTCCTTGCCGATGATGGCGGCCGCCTGGGCGCACGCTGGACCCTTGGCAAAGTTGTGCATGGCGGTTCTGGAGTCACTGAGCACGGTCTCACACTCGGCCTCGCAGATCGGCTGAGTGATGGCGACCTTCTCGGCGTCCGTTACGCCCGTGCACCACACGTTCACTGCCGCTCTCTTGATACCCGTGGCACGGCCGCTGGATGAGAGCGGCCGTGCCCGTGGTAGCTTTAACGGCCACCACGACGAAATCTCGCTGGTACTTTGCCGGGCCGACGTAAGGCGCGTGCTCGCCCTTGGCGTGCTGCTCAACGAGGGTCTTGGCCAGCGTCGCTGGCCAGTCCTTGTTGTACTTCGGCTGAACGTTCTTGGGGATCGGGTTTTCTTTTATGCGGGACCGTGCGTCCTCGCCGATGTCGTTCGACTGCCGGTCCGCTGTTCGGGGGTTGTAACCCAGGGTCTTGAGTACCTGGCGTGCTGTCTTGGTTGTTGAGAAGCGCTGGAACTGTGCAGCTAGCTGCGCCTCCTCGATCTCTTCGAGGTTGTTGTGCACGCCGAGTTGAAGTAAGCGTGCTGTACTAGTGGTCTCCCTGAGGCCTATCGCCGTTTTGTAAGACTTGCGTATTAGTGTGTCGATTTTGTTGGGTTCTGTGACCCGCCAGTTGTGGCAGGTAGCCCCGTTCGTGATGTCACTTATAACAAAGGACTGGACGAGGCACACGAGGATTTCCTCTTTCATGCTCGCTTTACGGGTGGAGACTCGGTGTATGAGGCGGGTTGCCTCCACTCCATTGCCGCTGAGCTTGGCCAGGGTTTCGCTGTTACAGCTGTTCCTGCTGATGAGCATACCCAGCACCCGGATTTGTGCCACCTCGGAAATTTGGTGTCCCGGCATGGTGACAATCTTGATGCGGGCGGAGTCTCTTTTGGGGGATGTTGCCCTTGCGTCTCGTCGATATCACCAGCAGCTCGGACTTACTTGTCGAGCAGACCAAATCCGTGCCCGAGAACCTCTGCTAGATGATGGTTACCGCCGCGTGCAGCAGGTTCTCGATGTAGGCGGCGCTACAGCTGGCAACCCACAGGGTGATGTCGTGGGCGTAGATTGTGTGACGTACTTTTGTCTTTGCCAGTGGCTCCGCTACCCCGAATATGGCGAGGTTGAAGATCAGTGGAGAGATGATCGACCCTTGCGGTCTTCCCATGCTATCGAGCTTCTTGTTCTTGAGTTGGAAGTCCCCGTGTAAAGTTGCACCGTTCGACCTGCGAAAAAGTCCGTGATGTAAGTGTAGCTGGCTCCGCCCATATTTACTTTGGCGGCTTGCGCCAGTATTGCCGGACGTTTCACTTTATCGTAGGCGGTTTGAAGGTCCAGGTCGAGGATTGCTCTGTTGTCTTGCGTATTTCTTTCATCTAGAATTTCTTCCTTGAGCTTAACATGGCGTCCTGCGTGCTCAGCTTAATCCGGAAGCCGAACATTGCGTCCAGGTAAAGGCGGCCTTCTATCTCGAGGTTGTCCTGCCATCGGGTCGCGTTCGCTTGCTCCAGCACCTTACCCATGCATGACGTGAGCGAGATTGGGCGGCGGTTGTTCGTGTCCGATGGCTTGCCCGGTTTAGGAATCAGGATGGTCTTCGCGCACTCTTACTGGTGGGGTAGCGTGCCCTACCGCCAGCACTTGCAATATTGAGTTAAGGCCTCGATTGACGCGTCGTCCAGGTTACGCAGAATCTTGTTTGTAACAAGGTCTGGCCCCGCTGCTGAGCCAGTGTTGAGCTCGTGCAGCGCGGCTGCACCTCGCCCACCTTGATGTCTCGGTCAAGCCACGTTTTGGGTGACCCTCCGTATGGTGGGTGGCTCTCCGTGGGGGTACCAAGGTAGATACTTGTCCTCCAATATCTTTACCACCACGTCCTTGCCTTGCTGCTGTACCGCCGTGTGCATGAGACTGGCGATGAGGTCGCGCTGGTAGGTCTTGGTCTTGGTTTCATCAAGCAAGTGGCGTATGATGTTCCACGTGCAGCCGCGGTGTAACTACCGATCCGCCTAGTTGCACATCTCTTTCCATTGTTGCCGGCACAGGGCCTTACAGTGTATTATGATTGCCCGATTTAGTTCGGCTGATTTGTTGCGTTACTTACGATTCAGTGGTTGCTTCTTACAGCGCTCCTGGATAGAATGCTTGGCCTCGATCAGGTGGGCTAGGCGGCGGTCCATAGCGGCGACCTCCTCGTCCGTTCCTATCATCTTGGTTGCCGATTGCATGGGTCCGCAGAGCTTGGTGGTCCACTCACCTATGTCTTTAATAGAGGGGCGTTCCTTGGGCTGGCGCTGCCGGAGACCATCCCAGTCCGTCCATTTTTGTTTCCTGGTGTTACCCCAGAGCTGGTAGGGTGTCATGATTTCCACGATGTAGCGATCGCTACTGAGGTTGATTCCCGTGTTCTTCCAAGTGATCTTTCCCAAGACATCGTTCTTGACAAAAGCGAAGTCTAGTGTCGTATGCCGGACTAAGGAGTTGCCGATCCTGGTGGTGTTGGCTGGGTTTGTAATGAGAGCGCAGTTATCGTCCAGGGCGCTTTGTAGGAAGCCTGTTCATTTTATCGAGTCGCGGACGTATTCCCACGCCTTGTGCGGTGCATTAGGGTCTCCGCCGATCACGAGCATGCTGTCTTTGGCACGCGTGCCTGCTTGGTGAAAGAGCAATCGAAACTTCCGTAGTGGGTGGTTGAGGTTACGGTAGTTGTTGAGCAGGAGTAGGCAGCCCTTGCTTTCCTTGCTTGGGTCAATTTCGGTGAAAGTGTATTGGGCCTTGGTCCTTCTTTGCTTGACGTTATGTTATGTTCTTGACTTTATGCTCTTGACGTTATGTTCTTGATGTTAGCCATTGCGAACGAGGGTGCACACACCCCGTACCTCTGCGAGACTGATGTGTGCTTTTTACCCGGGAAAGGACGGGGCTATCTTCACCGTTTCTTGGACCAATATTACGTCTGGCTTCTTGTTGACGGCTGCTACGGGCTGTTGCAAAACCGCCCTCTTGTCGTACCTGTGGCAATTCCACTGCCAGACCGCAAGATCCGACCGTAGCTTTACTGTTGTTGCTGTGTGGTTTACGGCCATCACTGGGATTCTTACCCAACATTAGGCGTTCGTAGTTTGGTCGGAATCGTATTTCCCTAGTATAGTCTTTCGCGCATTTCGCCGCTTCTGCGGGAGGTCACCACGTTAACATTTAGTCTCATTTGTTTGACACTGTTGTCCATCTTTGTTTGCAATTGTTCCTACCTTGGTGAACAGTTGCTGACCCTGGCTTGCGGTGGTGTTGATTTGGTTGGTCAGTTTCTCATTCATTGCAGTGAGGCATTAAAGTGGCTTTGCCAAGTCCAGTTCATTTGCTTGTTTCGCTTGTTTGGTGGTTGCAGCCACTGTTTACATTTCAACTGTAGCGGGTGGGTCCGGTTGGACCTCCTTCCTGTCCGCCTTGCGTTTATTGCAATGGTTCTCCCTGCTTTGAATTTTTACGGTGCTTTTACTCTAGTTATGAGTTCGCTAATTCGTAGGTTTTTTTGGCTATTAATAATTTGAGCTGTACGGATCCGCCGCAATCTTTCTTTCCTGTGTTCATTGCGGGGAAGCGTGGTGGTGATGGTGGAAAGGGTGGGAAGTCCCTGTTGCTATCGAGAGCGATGAGAGACTCCGGTGTCCAGCATACGCGTTTGGTGGTAGTGGTCTTTGGTGGCTCCCTGGTTGCTTAAATTTTCTAATCTATTCAACCTTGCGAGTGGGAAACCTAACAGAAAATGAAAATTTCCCTAAATCCGAACCTTTTTGCAATAGAAATGATTGCGTCAAAGTTGATACCTTAGATATGTAACTTTTGCTCGCTACAATAGGTTTCTGTTCGTAAGATCTAACAAAACATGGCGATTTGTTCGTAAAAGGGCACACTTTTTCTAAGAAACAAGAAATGTGAAAAACGTTTTATCTAGCCTTCTTCTCTGATAACCGCCGGTTACACTTCTTTTTATTAGCAGAAATGACGGAGGGACGCCTAACCGTACTTGGGCATTGAAACATTCTATCAGCCTACTAGAAAATTATGGCTTAGGGGTCACACACTATTGGCCTTACTAATCCAAGTTTTGATATACACTTGTTGACATACTGTGATTGCATTATTCTAATCGTATGCAACCACCCGAAGCCATATTCACTATAAAGGGTGCATCGGAACAGTCGCCCCTCGAGATGTAGTAAATGAAATCGCGTACCCTCGGTGAGAGCTCGTGACTAATTTTTGTTCCAGGACTCGACTGCAATAAAAAATTGTACTTCATAAAACTTTACATTGTGCTATGAAAGGTATTCTTTAGTTCATTGCTTCAGTCTGTTCGAAAAAAGCAGCGCAAATATATTGATGTATAGTTTATAACTGCCACCCAAACAGTTAGGGCGACTAAAGCACACACATTTCATGCAATTATTTCAGGTTCCCTTGCAACAATGGGGCCAGTAAATAGCCGATGTAGATAATTCCTCGAATTTAAGAGAAATTAGCTTTTTATAGGGTACGCGGTGTAAATATTGAAATAAATAGGAAATATTCGTTCAGGTCATGGACGCAGTTTTACCAAAAAAACTAATTCCGACTTCGAGAATGTGTGCAGCCTGACGGCTTGTGGATTCCGTGGCGTATTGGCAAGAAGTAGCCGCAATATTTCTGGCCCACTTCCCTATATTAGAAAATACGAATAAATATTCCTTTTACGCCATGAATGTTATAGTCAGGGATAATTATAGGTTAATTCGATTACTACGTAGCAGCACGTCATGTATCTCAGCTTTACAGTTGCAAGTTGGGCGAGTTGGTACGTGAGCATACTACTTCGCGCTGTGATTAAGTATCTCAGCTTGATTGCTTGCGAATAAATGACTTGGTTATTGCTATCGCACTAGGCAGGAAAGTTTATCGCGGAATGGCACCGAGGACCTGCGTAGCATGAAGAGACATTCCCCACTGTTCGCAAGAAATTACCAGTGCACTAACGCGCACAAGTCATATTTATTTAGGTTTGTATGGAAGCAATCTGCAATTTTATGAAATTTTTTGCATAAAATTTACTTTTAAACCGAAAACTGATTGGTCAGCGTGTAAATCTCGGAAAATGCGGCTCTAGCGGTAGCAATTTAGTTTTTTTTCAGTCTGTGCATGTCAGTTCTCTAAAAAACCCGTTTTGGTTATTCATCATTGAGGCAGTTCTTTTGCAAATAAAATTTCCAATTACTCTGTTACCAACAATATACTGCTATAAGAAGATTAGAAGTTGCTGATCAATGTCCCGTTAAGTCACTATGCTACGACAAAGCATCATGTTTTCTATGAGAACTATGCATAGACAAGTTACGTACACTAAAAAAAACCCAGTAATTTCACTTCCCCACTTACTAGAAAATTAAACAGGCACTCTAGGACTTCCTGAGCAGTCCTTAAAAACGTTTGGTCTCGGATTGTTGAACGCGCTGTCTTCATTAAGTTATCATCTTTTTTCCAACAAGAATTGGAACTGGGCGCGTTGGTACATCATTTGGCGTGAAATAGCGCAAAAACACAGGACCACGTAAAGAAAAATCCACAAGCACAGTACAAAATAAGGTTCCAAGACTAATTTTGACCCTTTGCGTTTTTTTTCGTCTTTCTACTGCAAAAGAAGCCATGATTAGCCACCCTTTTTAGGCATATATCTCGGCTTGACCTGATATACTCGTAATGCTCAGCCTCACGACGTACCCAGCAGAGTCAAACTCATTGCACGTTTAACGACATTACAGCTGAAGCGCTAACTTTATCCAAACGTCCGGAAAAGACATATCTGCGTTGGCACTGCTCATTCTTCATCGGTTCGAGCAGCGCCTGCCATTTTTGGTTTCAGCTGCTCCTGCAAAATGGTGCTAGTAACGCCAAGCTGCGGAATGACGTTACTAGCAACGACATTACTAGAGAATGTCATGTATTGTGTGCGCAATGACATTGCTAGGTGTGCAATGTAAATTGAGGAACACTGAAGCTGTATTTCGTAGATTAAACCTAAATACAACGAATTTATTTTTCGATGGATAAATTTTTGGTATGTCGTGATGACACAAATACCTACACTATTCAATGCAGTGTTTATTTTGTCAATACTTTCGTCACACTTTTTTCCGAAGTAAGAATCATCGTGTCGTTTGCGTACAAAATGCATTTTGAAAACGAACAGGAATTCCTTAAAATATTTATCTACAAAGCATCGCGATTTTGGAGGGCCAATCGTTGGTAAGGCGGGCGCCGGTTTTCGAAAAGGTGGGTGAAATATTCATTTGGAATGTCCACCGCCACATTGACTTTCCAAGATTGAATAAATACTAGACAACGTAAAAATCAGAGATACAGCACCCTTGTGGAACATTATGTAGTTCGATTATGCAGTTATGTAGTTCGAAGGAAGCTTAGGTGCGTTTCCCTGTGACGCATGTCAAGCAGCCGTAACAACGCCCCGCTGCCAAGTACCCAGAACTAAATTTTGGACTGTTTGTATTCTTGACCGCTACCAGCAATACAAGAGCATACAAAAGTAAAAAAAACCACTTTAGGATCAGTGTTAATTGTGTTTTCAAGGATTGCGGTAGTTGGCACACCCAACATCCCAGAAAATAAATGAGGCTCTTAATTTCCAATGAATTATCCAGTAATAATTCATTAAGGCAAACCGGATATTGCAGAATGAGGTATAATATGAAAGTACCCATTCCAGTGGTCTTCTATAGGAAGATTGCAGACTAACTAAATTGATGAACCACGCTGAATATTATCATCGTAACTTTACTGGAAGGAGTTTACTTTTTGACGGGTTTATTCCGAACTGCCTGTTTGCGGTTGCCAGTTGGGGAGTAGCTTGAGAACCGAAGAGAAGTCGTCCGAATGCTTTCCTCTCTGAGATGCACCTCTGGTCTTGCGCATGAACATCGATGATTTAAAGCTGTCACACAAGGGATGGGTGATGGTTTCTGTGGATATCTATTGCATCCCTGTCGTAATTCGTCCATGTATACCGACTGCACTTCTTAATACGTCTTCAGAATTGGCAAGTAGAAAAAAACGATAGGTCTTACGAGCGGTTACAATTGATGAATTTCAGAATAACTACGAGGTACTGACATGCAATTTCGCTGGAATATTATGCTCTTGACGACTATTACATATAATTGAATATAAAAGTGCAAAACATCCTTTCGACCATTTGGATTTTCGCCGCTCCCGCTCTTTTACTGCTACCGTGACGGGTTCACCTCGCCCTTACGCGCCTGATGCGGCTACCATCCTTCTTGCTAGTTTTGCGAAATTCTGCCATCTACTGCTGTGCGCTTGTAACATGACGGTGCGCATTAGATGCTTTCTGATGTAGAAAATGAATTGCGGGGACCCGAGCACGGGAAAACATCTGAGGTACCGCTGCGCGCATAATAAAGACACCGTTCTTGTCAGGTTGTAGCTGATGGACAACCCAGGTGTAGCTTGAGTACGAAAGTCTCAAGCTGCATGTGCAAATCAGTGATCGCAGGGCGGGGTTTTGTCAAAAAGTCGAGTTCTTCGTATGGCGAAATCTGCCTGCACTTGTAAATGTGCAGCCTTTGTAAATGTGTGGTTTTTAATAAATCCTTGCTAAGGCACCAGTCACAACAAAGCGCAGCTTGTACGTACTTAAAGAAATTCGCGAAAGTTTACAATGTCCCCGAATGTGAAATTGGGCTACAGTTGCTGGGTTTCTTCTGTTGCTATAAACTGATCCAAAAAATAGTTCAGACATGCTTTCATGTCACTCACAAACCACTCTTTATTTTCTCTGGCTTCTCTAGTGAGCAACGCTGAACCTTAGCTATAGCGCGCTTAGCAGCAGCGGTAGACGAAGTCCTTGAACTGGTTGCAATAGTAATTGTTCTGAAAGAAGCGCCTGGGACTATTGTTCGAGAACCGACTGTTACAGAAGAACGGGCTTGACGAGCTGCACTCTAGCAGACTGCGTTAGCATGCCTTTTGTCCAGAGAGTGTAATCTAGGAGCTTCGAAGTGGATTACGTCGAATCACTTCAGCATGCATGCGGCACTAGTACGTGGGGCAGTCGTAAATTTATTTAGGATAAAATAATAAATATTCGTTGGGTATCGTCACGAATCTGTTAGGTTCTCATTGCTTACCCTAGCAAACTTCAGGACCGGCTCAATAGGTACGCCGTGGTAGGGTTAAAAGTTCTTCAATACGGTACTTCTTGCAAGCCTCTCGTGCACTGTGCGAACCGTGTCTTGCTTTTTACCATATAGGCGGCAACTTGTGTTCGCAGCATTGACTGCCTATAGCTTCCTTCTCTGTTCACCAGTGTCCCACTTTTGTTAATGTTGTTCCTAATCTATCTTAGTTTTTGCCGGCTCGGCGCTGCACTCGCTTTGCCCTCCATTATACGCTGGGGCACTCAGCAACAGATGCAGCGAAGGGATGTGGCTTTGAAGAGCCATGGCTTAGCGAGCAACGGGCCGGTTGTTGCAAAAAGGCATTGCCATCGATTCCCGCTCGGCTTGACCTTACATTTATTTACAGGCTCTATCATTTTTTGTGCAGCTGTTGGTTTTTCTGGGCAGATTTATGGGGAAATGCTTTGCCGAAGTGGCTCTTTTTTATTGCTCACACAGCGGAAGGCGCACGCCGAGAAACGTACTGGGCAACATGTATTTAGCGGTGTAGCGTCTAGTCACCCAATTACTATTCCGGGTATTGATGTTTCGATAATCAATGATATGATCATACCCTCTTGAGCGAGGGGTGCATCACCGGCCGGGCAAGTCTCCCCGAACAGATAGTTAAGTTGTAATTTTATTTTTATTAAGGTGTAGAGGAAGAGAAGGTTTTAAAAAGATAGTTAAGATGGAAAAAATGAATTTTCGCGAAGGCCTGGTATTTCGCTTGCCTTTGTGGACAGTTAAAGGCGTTTCGCTAATTTTGAGAACGCATACGAATGCCCGGTTTCGTTTTGGCTACGCATAAAAATTTGTTTACGGAGCAGTAAATTGTTCTTTAGAGGTAAAATTCTAATTAATGCTTATCAACTGACAACACACAGCTGTAACGAAGCTTCCTTTGGGGTATAGGATGTAAGCAACTCGTTATATTCCGAGTGCCCCTGTTAGTAATATAGAAGCTTAAAAGATTTAATTTCATTTCTCACATGAAAGAGCCCATGCATTTGTTATCATTTTCAGTCGGAGGAGCAATAAAAAGTGGTATTTGAACGTACAAGGAACCCTGCAGAATGAGAAATTCGTTTAATTAAAAACATGAATCGCTAAGCTCCGTTTAACGATCACGATGGTTGAACGCGAAGCCTTCTCGTGAGAGGTTTCTTGGTGGCCGCCTGAGTTAGGATTTTCAATGGCCAGCTGTTTGGATTTTGATTCGTTGAGCTTCCACTTTGACTCACACGCAGATTTCACTTCTGATCGCAGCGGCTTCGATTTTGACTCTTCAACATTTGATTTAGCTCAAAGGCAGCTTCGAGTTCAAACGTTGTCGCTAAATAGAGGGGTGGATAATTTTTCTAATTTTGCACGTACATGCACCGCTCCCCAAATCAAAATGTCGATCGTGTCAGAATGAGGCGATCGCATACACGTCGGCATTTAACGCGAGAAACTGAGGTTCGATTGGAAGCACGGCAACGTTTTTTTTTGTTTTACATCACTCACAATAATTATCTTTATTATCACAATCATTATCAGAATCCTTATCATTAGAGTCAGCTTTAAACAGAAAGCTGGCTTTCCTGCAGTGCATTTTTGATGTGACATACGCCACCAGTGAAAACTAAATGTATCGCTTTAGGATAGCACTAGGCTTCTTTTTGTAGAACGACTCTTGCTGATCTCACACCCAATATAGCACTTTTTTGTTTAATTAGGCCTGCATAAACACTTTTCAAGTCTTGCTTTCTTCATTCTTTCATAGAACGCACAGCGCGAAGATTTCTTGTCGAATATTCAGATTTGAGCTTGTGAAGTTCTCCAAACCAACCGTTGAATCACTCAGGCGGCCGCAGCATACGGAACGATTTTACTGTTGTTGTTTGACCAACAATCGCAAGTACGTAATGTTAGGGTGAAACAGATGTATTATAGCTTGTGAGTTCAAAAAAAGCTTGATTCGGTTATTATTTATGAACACGTAAGTCAATGCTTTATGTGTTTTGGTGTACATCAAGACATCATAATGCTCTTAATTTAGGTGCTGCCACTCTAACGTGCAATGAGAACTTCTAGCTATCTCGGCAAATTTAACTATTTATTTCTCTTGAAGTAAACGTGGAAATATGTTAAGCCACTAAAAACAGTGATGTACACGAAATTAAAGACTGCGAAATACGGGTAGTCTGAATTTAGATCCATTATGCACATAATAAAGCCGCTCCAATGCTTCTTCAGCATAAAATAGTACCAGAAAAACTTGTTGGAGTTCTTCCTGTTTCATCCACTCTTTTATCTGATTTAATGATGGGTAGTTCTTAGAGTGTCCCCACCAATCGTTATCAAGGTATTACACATGCGGTTGCATTTAACTTATCCCCAGGTTCTGGGCGCCAGTTTGTCGACGGAATGTATTCACATTGGTCTCCATTTAGAAAGGCAGATCGGTAAAACTATATTCACAAGGTTTTGGAAAATTAGAGCGTACACTCCCCAAAACAAGACTTCGCCACAGTATGGCTGTGTTGGGCTGTAATCTCTAATGCCGGCAGTCCTTTTTCTTCACTAGACAAAAATGGTCTAATAACTAAATAAAATAAAGAATCATTGGGATAAGTAGGTTTTCATCTGCAGTATTCGGTATATACTGCGGGAATTTTAACAACTTTGTAGTGTACACATTTCAATGTCCTGCATGGCTGTGTTATTTACACGTTTAAAATTACTACAAAGTACACTTCCGGTTACCAGGCGTGGTGTGAAGGAAACAATAAACTTTCATGCTTTTAACCTGCGAGAAGTTACTTTCAATTATAAAAAATATAATACACGGCATGAAGTCAAATACAAGATATAGAAGACGTGCAGAAAAATGTGACGAAACGTCAGGCTGACGAAGGCGCAGGCTCCCGCACTGCCAGCATTAAAAAGATGACTTATGTTCAAGCAATAAATATTTACGCCTAGATTTGGTCATTTCTGCAGAACTAGGTGCATTAGCGTGATGTTTGGTTGAAGCTGTACTCACGAATATTTGCGTTTTTTCCTTAACAGCAGCTGCCCTTGACGGCCGATTCGGACAACCACAGCCACAACCACAACTACCACCGCAACAATTTCAACAAATACAACAATCACAACAGGTACTGACACCGCCTCCACTAACACTACCACAATCACCACCACAACAACCGCCACTGCTACAACCACAAACAAATCTACAAGGACAACAACAAATGCTGCAACAGCAACAACCACCAATCGGAGGCGGTCAAGGATTTCAACCAGGACTTGGCGCAAGCTCTGGAGGAGGTTTCCCCCGTCCCTTTGATGGAGGTCTCGGCACACGCCAAGGGATTGGTCTGGATGGATCAAGACCCGGCTCAGGTCTTAACGGAGGCCCTAACGGGGGTCTCGACGTAAGGGGTGCCGGGGCTGGCCTTGGAGGAGGTTCACGTGGAAACCCCAATTTAGGAGGCACTAATGGATTCACGAATGGTATTGGGACCGGCACGACTGGAGGAGGTTTTGGGCCCAACTCTTTGAGCGGTGGCAGCGGTGGTGCCGCAATGAGCCCCAGTTCAGGTCAGTGAAACAATTGCGGTGCAAAAAAATGCACCAATGTGGCATTACATATTTGAGATTACGGTTTTATGTTAGAATTTGAATAAATAAGGGGGAATTTGCGGTAATGGTTGTAAATTATAGGTTGAATACTCACGCGTAGTCCTACAGAAAGGTTGTAGAATTCTAAAGGTCACTTTTTGGAGTCACCAGTTTCTGTCATACCTTGAGATGCTCTAATTTACCTGATGCTAGCTTTCTGTTGAAATGTCAACCAGTTTGTCCAATACATATTTCTCAGTAGAGCAGGTGGACTTCAAGATTATCCTTCTAAGATTTTAACGGACCTACAAACGTACAATATATGCATGGTTTGTCTATGCTTGCCTTAAAATCTAAGTATCCTCAGAAATTCTAGACTACATTTGGGATGAGAGTGGTAGTCAATCGGATACGCAAGAAGCTTTGGTATGCAGACATTTTGTCGGGAAGATTTTTGAAAAAGTTTTGGTGGGTGGCAACGATGAAACTATTGCACCAAAACTAATCTACCAGTGTCGGTAAAGGAGTAAATCAGTGTGGCTACTGCGACCGGAATGCTTTTACAAATACTCACATTTCACCGTAAAAATTTTCTGGGCGCTTGGAATAGCTGGTGGTTCCTCTTTAAGACCTGTACTCATTAGTTGGTGGGGTATATATAGAACAAGTTAAGAAGACGAAAAAGGTGGGTCTCGACTGCACTACCCAGTTATGTTGCATTTACCAATTCACGCCACCACAATTCGCCTCATAGCCTTCTTGAATCCGATGTACATGACACCGACAGAATAAATGTCGCGTAAACATTCTTGGTTGTCTCACGCTGGTCGACCGAATATTGGATGACAAACATACCAAAGCCACCAAATCTGGCCGTCTGCTGTTGAACGATTCTTAGGCATGAGTCACAGTGTGTTATCATCACAGCGTGTTATTTGTATAACATAAAAAATTTCAATGTAGCGGCAATTGCTTCAATGCATGCAGAAAAGTGCCAATTACACCTTTCCGATTACGGTGCCCTATAAGCTGCTCATGAATTGTAAATGACGTACCGCGTGGAATATTTATTCGGTAGAAATATCAAACATTCAAACTCTCTCACATCGCGCACACGTTTTTTTGTATGCCTCCTTTTGTTGCTTCTTGGAGGCATCCATAAAGGGGCTAGTTTCAGGAAGTAGGGACTAGTTGAAGATAAAGTCTAAAAAAATGGCTTCGATATTGACACTCGATATCACTCAAGCGTGAAGTTATATCAGAGTGCCTTAATCCCACGCAGTTTCACATTGTCCTGTTATTACGAATATAATATTATTGATACTTGACGCTCGTGACTTAAAAAAATCTCTTTAGCAGCAGCACCAATAGAAGCTGCTTGTTTCTGGCTTGATGGAATTAATTTACGTGATAGCTTGGCTCTAACGGAAAGAATATAGTTTAGCTTCTATCCCAGCCCTACAACACAATAAAATATTCTGTAGAACTAAATTTTGATTTCACAGCAGTAATATCTGTCGTAGAAAAATGATCTCCCTTGGAACTCCAGCATCGTCTGTTGTTGGACCGAAATGTCTGTAGTACAACAACGCAATGTCTGTAGAACGACATACATTTCTGTTGTACAAACTACAGTGCCTCAATCCCTTACAGGATCACCTTGTCATATTTTCTGTTGTGTTTTTGAACTGGGGTGTAACAACTCTAATATTTATTTTAACTTTTAGCAATGGTGAGGCCCAAACTCTCCTACGCGACAGCTTTGCATGCAATGTGCTAGCTGAATGAAGTGATTGAGCGAGAGGGAAGCAATTATTTCAATGATTTTGGGGATAATAGATCAATGGCTCCCTAAGAGCCGGTCATAGGGTATGACTTAACGACCAAGTCTGCGGGTCCCGAAAAGGTATTTTGCCTGTAAGTTTGAAACTAGTGCCGCAGGATAAACGAAAGTTTTAACGCGTAGGATCACGGCTGGCCCTCTGCAATTATCAGATTTGTTAAAAGGTTATAGCTCACGTTTGATTCAATTGTTGCTAATGAATTGAATTCTGTTTTGCAATATTATATCCTAGTACAAAAAGATTTAACAACCAGCGGTTCTCTACGACGGAACTCCTAGACAGGTGCAGCATTATATGTTTGTCTACATTCACAAAATTTTAAACGCGCTCGGTCAACATGGGTTTCATGCATGTTAACCTTATAACCATGAATGCTGCCATCCGCTGCATCGTAGGATAGGTTGTAATAGGTAGATGGGCTTTCCTCGCAGCTAAAAAAATTGTGTATTTTCTCAACTAGGCTTTGGGTATGAAGCAGTGTGTCTCCCCGGTGCTCGCTTAGGTGGAAGAGAATTGAACGGTACACATGCAACATATCGATGTACTAGTACCTTTACTGGCAGTATGACCAAGCTGTCTTCATGCCTGCGATGACTGTCAAACATCGTGCCCATTTATAAATGGCGGATATAAGTTCCTTTCTGGCTTATGTGTTTGGAATAAGTGAATCAGCAGAAAAAAGGCATTTTTGACATTAGAGAGTGTTTGTTAACGCCTTTAAATGTGTTGAATATATCATGCTTTATTAACAGTTAGTCGCAAAAGCGAAAGTTTGTTGGCTGATTTCTTGAAAGGTTTCAAGTTTCTGCCTATATCAACAAAATGACTACCGAATAGTGCAGCCTATCTTCAATGACTGATAAGCAGTTTTTACTACTTTTCTTGCGTGAATAAAACCAGTTGCTCCAAATAAAAGACCTAATCTTCTGCTCGCTTCCCTTAAATTTGTAGAGAGCAGGATCAAGGTAGCGCTAAAAAAAGCAACGCGACGAAGGAAGCTGAGAAACTCTGAGTACGGACAAGGCATCAGTGAATTTAAACATTAAAGAATGAAGCTCTGCAACTCAGTGAAGCGAAGGAAGCAAGCGGGGCTATTGTTCAACATTGCAGTCAAAAAATGGCTCAACTTATGATTAGGAGAGGTTAGAAACAGATGAAAGCTATAAAACACTGAAAAAGAGAAAGGTCTCGCGCTAACGATGAAATCCGTAAAGGACAGAATTGGGGTCAGGTACTGGATACGCAACCTCGCTGGGAACGTGGAGTAATTACTGAACGTAAGTTAAAGTGTTCGAGCCATTGAAACCCACTTTACAGAATGTACATGTAACTGAGATGTTGGTTAGGAGAGAAATAGATTACTATCTAAATAGGAATTGGAGTGTGTCACTTGGCGTATCTTATCTTTGTTCTACAAGTGAAATCATGAACCGGCTATACGAAAGGAGGGGCATGCTAGGTGCCTTGCACCCGCTTGTGCTGTCACCGCAAGGATGAGAGTCTTAACTTTTTCGGCGAGGCCAATTAATCCACAAAGAATGCGGTACGCATTGCGTTACCGATAGCAATGCACACTTAAAAGAAGTAGAAGACACACAAATACTTGAAAATTTGCACTGGGTACAGGGAATGTCAGCTGGAAAAGCTGGTATAATTTATAGACGGTTCTAGACGGGTATGAGTTTGCCTGCTACAATAAACTGAACATGAATAAAACAAATGAGTTGCGTTAATTTTTACCGCTGGCAGCTCTGTAACTTTGAAATAAATTATGCAGAATATTTGGATCAATACAAAATTGTAGCGTGCTTCGCATAACGCATATAGAACAGCTGAATTTAAATCGAGTGCGGTATTTGACGTATGCGGCCTTTTCGAGAAAACGTTGTAAAAATAGGACTAAAATTGTTTGTACCAGTTTCGCAATTAGTCACGAAGTTAACTTATTTATCTCTCCAAGTGACAGCTCTCATGCTACTTTAATTGTCGGTTCCTAAAAATGAGTTCGAAATGTCACACAATATTACAATATATTTCTCAATAGTACAAAAATTTATGTAGCAGAGTATAAAATGCCAAGACGTTTTACATCTTACGCAGAATTTATTACAGAAGCAGATCATCTTGTATAGTAGCTTAAAGACAAACTTTCTCATTATCTGTCGGTGAACGGCGCACATATTGTCATTGGACTCGCTAAGCTAGATTTCTATTCAACCATTCGAATAAAAAAGCGAAGGTGTAAATAACTTTTGAGCTACAGAACACTGTAATGTATTTCAAAACAAAAAACTACGAAGTTTATTGCTCATGATATTCATCATCATCATCATCGTCATCATCACTAGCCTATCTACGTCCACTGCAGGGCAAAGGCCTCTGCCATTATTCTCCAATTACCCCGTCCTGTGCACACTGTTACCAATAATTCCCCGCAAACGTCTTGATCTCATCTGCCCTTCTAACTTTCTGCCACCCCCTGAAACGCTTGCCTTCTCTTGGGATCCATTCTGCTATCGTCAATGAACAACGGTTATCTTGCCTTCGCATAACATGCTCTGCCCAGATCCATTCCTTCTTCTTAATTTCTACCAAGATGTCCTTAACACGCGTTTGTTCCCATACCCACTCCGATCTCTTCTTGTCCCTTAATATTATACCCATCATCTTACGATCCATTGCTCGCTGAGTCGTCCTCGATTTAAGCTGAACCCTCTTCATGGGCCTCCAAGTTTCTGCCCCGTAGGTGAGTAGCGGTAAGATGCAGCTGTCATACACCTTCTTCTTCAGGGACAATGGTAGGCTGCTATTCATTATCTGAGAAGTCTGCCGCATGCACTCCCCCCCATTCGGATCCTTCTAATTATCTCTGCCTCATGGTTGGGATCCTTGGGTCACAACTTGGCCGAAGTGGATATTTTCGCTTACCACTTCCACTACCTCGCCCCTATCCCACACTGCTGTGCTGTCCCGAGGTTATTGATCATTACTTTGGTTTTCGGCATATTATTTTAGGCCCACAGCTCTACTCTGTTCGTCCAGTGCGGAAAGCATGCTTTGCAATTCGTCCCCCCGAGTTACTTAGCAAGGCAACGTCATCAGGAAATCTGCGGTTACTGAGGTATTCTCCATTAACCCGTACACCCACCTGTTCCCAATCCAACGTTCTGAATACTTCTTGTAAACTATATTATATTAGGTAGGCATAAATGAACACTCGCTCTCAATATACAAACAGTCCGCACAAACGAGTGCCAAGTCATGCAGTAACTGTGAGGATTTCCCTAGGTTTTTTCGAACATTTTCATGAGTTTATCGGTCCTCCACCTTTCTATGGTTTAAATATCAGTATGACCTTTGTTGACACCCTTGAACATCTATCAAGTATTTTTGTACGTCTCTACGCGTTTTACGTTGGCCTGCCATTTCTGTATCGGGAGTCGTTGCATAACTTGAAAGAAACATTAACGTTTTTTGGGTGTGATAGCTTGGTTCTGGGTTCGGCATTAGGGGTTGTGTAATTTGTTTGTAATTTGGGGTGCTATGAACAAAATTTGCTTAAAGTATGGCAACAAAATGCTTTTGTTTTCTGTTACTTAACAGGAAGCAATATTCTGAGACAAGGCCCAACCCTACAAGGACCCTTCCAGAAACCCCAACAAGTACAGCAACAACTTCTACAGCCCTCACAGCCAACACAGCCAGAGCTAAGACTAATACAACAGACACAGCAACAGCAACAAGCTCAGAAAAATTTGCCCGTTCCGATTCGTCAACCAGGTACTGCCGGAAGTCCTGGAGGAACTCCGGGTGGCGTCTCTGGGCGTGGCGTTGGTGGGTCCCGCATTGACCCAGGCGGTTGGTCCAGTGTTGCTGGAGGCCGAAGTGTAGGAAGCCCCAGTGGAAATCTTGGAGGACCACCTTCCGGCGGTTTTGTTCCAGTGAATCCTGGTGCTGGTAATGGAGGCAGCTTTCCTGACAAGCTAGGATTAGGAACGGCGGGTCAGTCTCCGGGTAGAATTGCAAGCGGGGGTAGTGGAGGTGTTCCTAGGACTGGATCATCGATTGGTGCCACCAGCGTGGGGAGGCCAGATTCAGGTCAGTAAATATTTTGTGGTACGAGTCTTGAAAGCGTCACGGAGTCACATAGAAAAGAATTCAGCGCTTAGTGTGCCTGCGTAGATGAAATTTGTCATGTGGTAATATATATTTTGTGATTGATAACACACTGCCCGCCTGACAGACATGTGGGTTCTCGCAACTGTGAATTTCGTACCCCCATTTATCAGGCTGATAGCGTGCGGGCTGAATTTTAAAAGAGCAAGCTCTTCTTTTAAAATTGCTTACCTTTTTAGGAGATGAAAGTCCCTTTGACACCGTTAATTTTCCTTCATCCAGACTTCCCTTCTAAAAAAATTTAGCTTCGTAGCGTCTAAAACTTAATTGGTTTGAGTTTAAATGTATGAATTCTCGTAAGCAAATTTCAATACCTTCCGAAATTCAGATAGCTTGCTGCAGCGGCAAGATGGTGGCGCATTTGATTTCCGAGTCTTAAACCGGAATTGAACATAATGCCTGGTGGTTGTTAGACGCGATGAATATTAGTATTTTTCACGGCTTAATAAAAGAGTACTGAAACCAAAGTTTTGCTTTTTGGTTTTTATGCTCTAAACAAACCCTTTTCGGACATTGATAATAAGAATCGAGTCAACATCGGTCAGCAGTCACCATACGAGTTACATTTCAGTTCATTGAACCCCTTTCTATTTCGGTCGCCGGCAGGACAGAAGCAGGTTTGGAACCATTACGGACGGTTAGATGTCACACTATTCTGGCCGCAAAACTAAAGGTTGGGTCGTCAATCGAAAAACCGTGGCGCGACACGCGCTTTTCGAATCTTTGGCAGTGGTGTCACGTGGTCTGCATTGGCCTGCCCCATTTAGCCGCGGCAACCGGGCTGCATAACATTTCACACGCAATATAAAAATTTAGGTAATTTGACGTAATGTATGAGATTAATTTGCAATTGGTACAAATTTGCCTTCGTTGACGTTTCTGAGTTTGGCCACCCATTGTTGTTTTAAGCGTTAGTTGTGTGCCGCTTTGCCAAATGTGACAATGCTATTGTGAGGCCTGGCTTGGGGAAACAAAACCACCAACACCAGCGAAGTAGAGGATTTCCGGTTCCAGGAAGAGGTAGTCACCTTGATTTACTCGCGCTGAACAGCGTGCGAGCTTCGTAGCAGAAACAACCCCGTTAATTATTCCTCTGCCCTCGGGAGAACCCCGAAGACCAGTCGTCCCAACCTAGTTGCCCTCGAAAAGCCATCCCGGATGAATGAGGTGGCAGAAGAGTCTAGGGAAGACTAAGTCATCGATAACCCGCTGGTTCTCAGAAAGGGGAATGTCTTTCATCACGCTCGTGGCGATTCCGCTATCGCTGCCAATCTGACGTAGCGCGCGGCCAGGCCAATTAGAATGGCATTTCCTGACGCAGCTGGCTCCAAAAATTCCTGTAATCGATCTTCAGTGACTTTTGATGCTCATTATATATTTTTTAGTATTGAAAATTTGGTGTCAATACTCCTGTAAGCGATGATTGTATACCTGGATTTTGGGAATTGAGGACGTGCGCGTGATAACAAACAATGCACAATGGACCAGCCACGTTATAAGGTCGAAGCGTATCGCCAAAGCCTACGAATGTAGCAGCTCCCACCGAAAGTACGAGTCTGTGCGAGTGTCTGATGGAGTGCATGACGTAGTTTGCATGTGGTAAGGCGATAAAGCATACGTCATTGAATACCAAATGTATCGGTATGTGGGCTGCTGCAGCGAAGTG